>CATKHJ010473706.1:0-13323 GCA_949750685.1 Vernicia montana
AAAGATGGTTGATATGATTTAATTAATTGGGATCATAATGTGAAGTGAGTAGATGTTAATCAGGTTCCGATCTTGGGTAAATTTGCATAGGTTGTTTATGGTTAGTGCATGATACCATATTGGATTTGATTGCAGACGTGGGTTCTACGGGTTTTTGGTGGCTTTAGGCTTACTCATTCCCTAGGACCGTCATATCCCAAAAGTGGGATGTGACAAAGGTGGTATCAGAGCAAAAGTTACGATTAGAGCAAAAGTTATAGAAACTTTAAGTGAAGATCAGAGAAATTGTATAAGTGAGAAGTTAGACATAGAAGTAAGTGGATGTAAGATGATATAAGTTTGATAAGCTAAGAGTACTAGACTAAGTAAACTACGGAGCATAGGATTCGTTAACGTTAATGTTTTATTTTCTCTTAAGTATAGATTTGTGTATTGTTGTACTGTGATTGGAACTCGACCTGTTTTTTTTTTATTTGTTTTATTTATTTGTTTTGCAATGCCTCTTTATTGAGGACAAGGATGAATTCGTCCCAAAAGAGTTATTTTGTTTGAAGAAAAAAAAAATTATTAATAAGTGATTATTATGTTATTTTGTTGTAATTCTGTGTAATGTTACTATGTGTTTAAAAATGTTTATTTTGTTCATAAATCGATTATGTTGCTTGATGGGGAGGTTGATAAGTGATATGTTTAAAGTTGGTATAAGTGAAATAAGAATCATATATAAGTTGTATGATTGTAATAAGATTACATCCGAGTGGTGAAATATGAATTAATAGTATTTGAAGGATGGACAGCTAGAGCGTGTTGATGGATTATTTTGTTATAATGATGTGAGTATTCTTATAATATTTGATTTGTTTATGCTAAAGAGATATTTGTGATGATGAGATGATTAATATATATTAGGTGTAAAAGTAATTTTGGAGATGATGAGGAAATAAGATTTTAGAGTGATTAAGATGATTAATATGGTGAATGGAATGATTAAAATGATTAAAATTTTGACATTTTAGGGAATTATGAAAAGTTGATTTATGGTTATGATTTATTTGTGAAGGTATGATTACAATTATAAGATGTGCAGGGAATGATTTACTAATGAAATGCTTAAGTAAAGTGAATTATAGCTATTATCTAAAAAAATAAGTGGGTACACATGGTATGGTGACTATATGATTATGAGGAGTTGACTATAGATTATGAATTGTTAATGGTTATTAGTAATATGATGTATGAAATAATTTGTTGATAAAAGGCTTAAAGTAGGTTGGTATGACTGTCAATTGTAGATAAATAGGTGTATATGGTGCGGGGAATATCTATTCATGAAATATTAAATGAATAAATTATTGAGTGATTTTGTAATATGAGAATGAAATAGAATATGATTATATAGAGACTATAGTTGTAAAGCTATAAATTGGAAGTTATTCAAAATTAAGAAAGGTCATTAGTACATATATATATATTTAAGGTATAATGATCGATGAAATGAAAGTTGTGATTCCGTTGTTAATATATGATTTTGATGTTAAGAAGTATATAAGAAAATATATGTTTAAAATTATAGTGGATTTGAGATGAAATTGGAAGTTGAGGTAAAATAAAATGTATAGATGTTTCTTGCAAATTTTTGGATTTATAGGTTAGTTGTTAATATAGAGGTTGATGATTAATTAAAGAGCATAGATTATGTAAGAAATATATGGTGAAGGAGGATAAGGGATATGTAATTTGGGGGAAAATCGAATGTATAGTAGAAGAATGACAAAATATTAATGAATATATAAGATTGGAAATAAGTGGACAAAAGATCTAAAGTGATAAAAGTATAAGTGGGAAGTTACAAGATAATAGAATATATATAAAAAGAAGAATAAGAGATAGTTAATGATAAAAAGAGAAGTAAGGGATGATTTGCAATGAATGAAATTAAATAAGGTTCTTTTGGTTAGAAACAGACTATAGGATAAATAATATAATTACTTGAATTTACCTTAAGAAAGTTTTTAGGTTTGAAAATTCGAGGACTAATTTTCTTAAGGGGGGAAGAATGTAACAACCCAAAATTTCTAAAATTTCTGAATTGTATTTTAGGTAAGAAATATGATTATGTATATTATAAATTGATATTTAAAATGATATATTTAAAGTAATGAGAATATTTCAGGAAATTATAGATTTAAAATTTTAATTTATTATAATGTTTTTTTTAATTAATTAAGAAATTGTTTATTAGAAATTTTAATAAAATATGTAATAGGACTAAATTGAAAATAGAAAAGTACCCAAAAGAAAAAGGATTGATGATTAAGGGAAAGAAAGAAAATATTTAGTAAGTGATGGGGAAGTTTAATTAAAAGAAATTAAATTAAAATTAAAAAGAGAAAAGAGAAAAGAATTGTATATATGTGTGGTGAGTGGGATGCCACCCGTCCCACCACTCACCACCCAAAAGACATACAATTGCTTTGAAAAAAAAAATAAACAAAAGTATATATGTATGTTAACAAATTACAAAACTAAAAACCAAAGTCATTTGGCTAAAGAAAGAGAACATAGGAAGGAAAAGTGAGGGAGCAAGAGAGCTTCGGGTGAGACCAAAATCAAGGGAAGAAGAAGAGAAAATTAAGGTAAAAATTTCATACTTTAGTTTTTAAGTTGTTTAAAGTAATATATAGGAAGAAATAAATAGAATCCATATGATGTTAGGTAAGAGTTGCTTCGGGTATTTAGGGGAAATTGCAAAGAAAATGTTTAAAGTTTATTTTACTCACTTTACTAGCTTTAATTTAGATCTAATTGAAGAGATGTGTAGGTAATTGAAGAATTAATTGGAATTGTTAGACTTTTAGAAGCTTGGTAGCTTCGGTTGGGAATGAAAAATTCAAATAAACTATATTACTTTCAATTCTTGGTTTAGATGAGCTTGGGTTAAGGTTAATTAGTATGATACTTGAGTAATTAGAGAAAATATTAACATGAATTGGATTTGAGAGAGAGACTTGCTTTGGTATTGGTTGGGAAGGTTGAAAAAAATTTAATAATCCAAGATTTGAATTGAATTGAAATGGAGACAAGTTAAATTGGAAATTCTATTAGTAGATTGGTGAATTAAGAAATAAAGATGAATTAAATTGAATAATAGGTTAGGGTTTGGCCAAGAATAAAATTTTAGGAAAATGAAATTATTTGGAATTGTTAAGTTGAACAAATTAGAATTAGGGTTAATTAAATGATGTAATTAGTACAATAAAAATTTTAAAGCTCAATAAACAAATATATGTATATTTGGTTAAAATGGAAAAAAAAAATTAAAGAAGATGCTTTAATTTTTTTTTAAATTGAGATAAAATTTTATTATCGATAATTTTCTAGTAATTATATAAGTAATTATTGATAAATTAAGTGTAATTAAAATAATTTTAGTAAGCAAATAAAAATAATATTATATGAATTTTTATAAAATTATTAAGAATAATTGTATATGATTTTATTATCGTTTTAATTAATAACAAATGAGTTATTTATATATTTTTCTTAAATACACATATTTGTTAATATATGATTATATAATTAAATTAATTTAAAATATTTCTACAAGTATTATTGTAAACAATTAATTATTGTGAAATATTAATTTATGTAATTAATGAATTTCTTTATATACTGTGAGTTTATATTTTATATAAGTTTTAAATTATTTGTAATAGAAAGTTAAAAAGAAATATGTTATAATAAACTTTAATGATTTTTATTTATTGAACATAAACATGTGAGTTGGAAATGAGTAAAGGAATTTGATGTGGATTTTGTTATATGAAATTAATTTGTGGACTAGAATGGCGGATGGAATTTGTTATATTGGAGGTTCGAACTGGACTATTGAATTGTGATAATTATTGTCTAGTTGGGTTTATTGATTTTTCAGGGGGATTAGTCTAATTTTAGGGGAGATACTGCTGAATTTTCAATAGAATTTTAGAGTTAGATATACGAGAAATCGTATAACTATTATTTGACAAATGTAATTATATTTTTAGGTGAGATTTTGAAGTGGATTCAAAGGATAATTAACTAGAAGTGATCAACTAATTAATGATCTACAGTCGAGGTGAGTGATTACTATCCTATTATTTATTGCGAATATGAAATCGAAAATCGTATTCATTATTAACCATCCTACTTGAATCTCGTATCTCCAAATTGATAATTACATTATTTGATTAAATAAATCATTCTAATGTGTTTATTTGAATATTGTAAATGTCTATTCGATTGAAATCTTAAATGATAAGTTTTTGAAAGTTCCTTCCATGTGTTTATCGAAACTTATTATATGTCCATTGTGATTTTATAAGTTCTAAAAGTATTTATAAAAAATTATCATTAATGAGTTCATTCTGATTTCCTATGTGTTTAATAAATTCGTTATTGATAAAGCTACTGAAGTATTTCACGTGATCTTATTGCATTCCCCTGTGTGGAAATTTATATGCTATTTCAATATTATATGTTCTATGGATTATTTTCATTTGAATTTAAGGTTTTCAAGCATATATCCCCTTTTTTCTGGTGTGGGGAACACCAGACTTTGTGCACAATGTATTGACTCTTGCTAAGAGAGATTTGAACGCCCTAGCCGTAAGGCCTAACTAATCTTACGTTGCGGTATTACTCCATAAGAAGAGCCCTTGCCACTAGTGTAGTGTTGATGAGAAGCAATGATAAATTCTGCACTCATCTAGTGTATACAGATTTCTACTAAATGTATGTGTTAACTAAGTTACCTATATGTATAGTACTATTTGAATGAATTTTTAAAAAGATAATGTAAGATGTGTGGCTAATGCTCTGCAAGAAGAGTTGTTACTATTGCAGTGTTGATGAGAAAGAAATGATAAAATCTGCTCTCATCTATTGTAAAAAGATTTCAAAGATTGTATGAGATATTTGTTATTTGAAAGAAGCTTTAAAACGTATATTCAGTAACATGAAATTATATTTGAAACGTGTCATTAGTTATTTGAATTTGTTTTTAAATCATATTACGAGTTAGTTGTATCTGAATAAAGATTTTCAAAGTAAAATAAATTATTTGTTATACAGGTTCAATTTTCAAGAGTACTGCAATTTATTTGTTATTTGTTTTTAAGAAAGATATATGTTATATGCTATTTGGATTATGATTATAAGTACTTTCAATACTCCATTTGATTTTAAATTTTCAAAGTATTATATGTTATCCACTATCAAACTTTACCCCTATCAAATTAATATGTATATATAAGTCAGCCAAGTGCCTTCATTGTAAACGAACGTTGAACATTGAGCCAAGCAATCTATGGTAGTATAGTTTTTACTCATTGAGTTATAAACTCACCCCCTTTCCCAATTTTTTTACTGGAAGTTGAAAGATAGCAAAAGGGAGCCCAAGTATTATTTTCCTTTAAGTAACTGGTAAAGTTAGAGTAGAGGTTTTCTTTTTAAGTTATTCATTAGTTTTGCTAATACGTGTATGAATACATGTATTGATTAGATGTTTCATAGTGGTTATGAAATATAATTGTATAAATGTTATATGTTAATGTATTCATAAGGTATTATTGGACTTTCCCTTGTACATCAAGGGTAATGGTTTAAATGAGAGGATTGATCCTTAATAGTGAAAAGGAAATGTAACATTTTAAGTAAATATAGTATAATGAGGATGGATGGTCCATGAGAATAGATTATAATATAATGATAAGAAATATGTACAAGTTAATTGATAAATATTATTGTTAATCATTATGAAACATGTGTATAGGAATTGTAGTATGTGATGGTTAATATGATTCAGGTTCTGATCTTGGGCAGTGTGGAAATGATAATTATGATTTAGATTGCATGATATCATATTGGATTTATAGCAGGTATGAGTTTTATGGGTTTTCGGTGCCCTTATGGTTACTCATGCCTTATGACCGTCACATTCCAAAAGTAGGATGTGATAATAATAGTCACAAAAGTGAAAGGGAAAATGGAAAGGGCTTATACCATGCACTAAGAATAGCATAATTTGGATTAATTGAAAGTTGTTGTAAAAGAAAGTGAGATTCCTGTTAATTATAGATTTTAAAGGTATTATTATTAATTAATATTTCCTCCGTTCCAAAATATATGTCATTTAAGGTAGTGGCACAAGAATTAAGAAACTTACTAAATAGTCTCAATTATAAGAAAAAATAATTATATATAACTAAATTATCTTTTTATTGAACTACTCAAAATTATTTTATTAATTCTCTCTCTTACTCCATTAATACTCTCTCTTCCCCATCTCTCACGATTTTCATTTTTTTTTTTCAATTTGAAATTCTTTTGCGCCAAAATTTTCAATATAAAATTATGAATATTTGTAATTTCCCACCAAAAATTGTTCTATATAACAAGTACTACTTCTTATAAATGTTAAAACAACAACAATTGAAATATGGCTTCAAGACAAAGTCATCAAATGCCTTTAGTTGAAATAGATTTAAATGTGGATAATTTTGAAATTGATAATGGAGATGGGAAACAAAAGGAAGCACAAATTCATTTGCTAGACCTTAACATTGATGCAGTAGATTTAGTTTTTGACCTTAATTGCAGTCTAAATTCTCCAATAATTGAGATATCTTCATTATATCATTTGTTGTTGGACTTAAACAGTGAGCCATGTCTAGAAGATGATGCAAACTTGAATTATGGTATATTCTTCCTATATTCTTATTATTTTCCCTGGCTTCCTTTTTTTGGATAATATATTTTATTTGGTTTCTTATATGAATATTTTTATTTCATTTCTTATTTAGTTGTATGCTTATTTCGTTTCTCTCCATGAATATGCTTATGTGATATACCTTGTCTATGCTTATTTTTCTTTTATATTTTATAAACAGAGGAATATATCAATGATGACAATGCAAATGTGGAACTGTCACAAATACAGAGTCACATAAGGAAATTGAAAATTTTATGCAATGATGAATGCAAAGCCATATATGAAATGCTGCAGCAAAAAAGTGTTGATAGAAAATTGAAAAAAAAGGTGACAAAAATGGTGGCATCAATATTTTCAATTTCTATAACTACTGTTCAACGTATTTGGAAACAATCAATAAATAGTGGCATTCATGTTGATGTATCTCCTAGAAAGATAAGAAATTATGGTCGTAAGAGAGTTCAGATTGACTTAGTTCGATTTCGTGAGATCCCTTTACATCAATGAACAACTCTTGACTCTTTAGCTTATTCCATGAACATGAGAAAGTCATCATTATATAGACTTCTAAAGTCAGGAGCTATACAACAACATTCAAATACTATAAAGACTTTTTTAAAGGAAGAAAATAAAAGATCTCGATTGCAATTTTATATATCAATGCTTGATGAAAGTAGCATACCACATGATCCAATTTTCATGGGGATGTATAACATTATTCATATTGATGAGAAGTGGTTCTGCATGACAAAGAAATCTAAAAATTACTACTTGCTACCAGATGAAGAAGATCCAATATGCACTTGTAAAAATTAAATTAGAAAAGTCATGTTTTTAGTTGCTTTAGCTCATCCAAAGTTTGATGCACAAGGAAATGTCTCTGGAGGCAAAACCAGGAAATAGGCATATTTCCTTTTGTCACACAAGAGCCAGCTAGAAGGACTAGTGTTAATAGAGTTGCAGGCACACTAGAGACAAAACCAATAACTTTAGTAAAAATAGAAATTATAAGGTCATACTTAATTGAAAAGGTCCTACTTGCCATCAAGGTAAAATGGCCAAGAGAGGACTTAAGATCTCCAATATTTATTCAGCATGATAATGCAAGAGCACACATTGATCATAATGATGAAGAATTTTGTTGAGATACTGCACAAGATGAGTTTGATATTCGTTTGATGTGTCAATATATAAACTCTCCATATTTGAATGTTTTAGATCTTGGGATTTTTTAGTGCTACTCAATCCTTACAATATAAGGAGTCACCTAAAATTGTTGATGAGCTTGTTAATGCTATTGTGAATTCATTTGAAGCTTTTATGCGATAACTTTAATTTATTATAAGGAGTATAAATTGAATAAAGAAAGTATTTTGGTTTTAACGATGTAAATGCGATAATTGGATTGCAGTGAATAAGCTTAGTAACTTCCTCACATTCATTTACAGTGAAAGTATAAATTTCTTTAAGCTGTGATGAATATGGTAAAAGAAAAAACAAAAGATAAAGTGAAAATTATTAGTTTAATTCTCATTCAAAAAGAAAATGGAATATGGGAGGAGAAATTTTCACTTAAGATTGATCACTTAGTGCTATTTCACGAACTTGAGTTGGTCTTCTAGTAGATTTGCAAGTCACTATTTGTCATGACCTGACTTTCAAGCCGCGATGATCCTAGGGCATGGGTAGGCTTAAGGCCACCGAAAACCCGTAGAAACTTTACCAATCAATCATCCATATAACAGTACAAGTAAACCAATCACATACAATCTCCTAAGATCTAAACCAGATAACCATGCTAATCCATATTCATCAATAACATTCATAATTCATATATTCGTTCATCAATAATCATACCTCATAACATCTTACAAGATACATTATCCATAGGTTAATGCCTTATGCCCAAAAGAATATTCATCCAATACATGTACCATGAAGTATCTAAATGTTTACATCATCATCTATACAAGTAATAAATATGAGAAATTGAGCTTTATATTAATCACTTGAGTCTCAGAGGGTGAAGAAAGATGCCTTGGAAACTGAACCGATAAACTATAACTCACTTGAAAAATAGAATCATTAATGAGATAAAGCAGTGAGTAAAAATTATACTACTATAATCTGTGAAGCTTGGTGATTCAAGATCGGTTTACAATAATAGTTCAAGGTTCATAAATCAATAACAATAACCAATCAGTTCAATAACAACAAACGATTGGATTCAATAACAATAATCAATAGGTTCAATAACAATAATCAAGTGGTTCGAAATCAATAACCAATCGTTTCAATAATATAAATTGATTGGTTCAGTATCAATAACATATCATGTTCAGCAGAAACATATCAGTACAGTAAGAGTATTAAGTAACTATGTCTTAACGTTCTCCGTATAAATGACATTATGCTCAAAGGCATTATCGAGAACTGAGGTATAGAACTTACTCATCAAATCAAATAGAAGTAGAGGCTCATCTTATCGGAGCATACCTTCAACTATACATAAGATTGATCAGATCTCACGGCTAGGGCGACAAGCCCACCCTAGCTAGGACATGGATACTTTACTTTATCCACCGGAGTACACTACTCATAATGCCTGGTGTTTTACCTCACATCAGAATTAGGGATTTCTGCTTTTTGTTCATAATCAGATAAAGGTGTACAATGGTAAACAATAAACATAGATTATCAATAGATCAATAATCATGGTTTCAATTCAATATCATGAAGAATTATCATTTGGGTTCATGTATACAATACAATGGAATATCACAACGGTTAATTCAAATAGTATTTATCAACAAACAATTTGGTGGTCATGAAGGAATTAGGCATTTATGTCTTAGGGTTCAAACACAACCATAATAGTATAATAATCACTCACCTCAACAATGCAAATCCCAAAATAGCTTGCAATCAATCTTTAAAGCAAGCAAATGTGGTGGTCACATCCTCCATCATCATCATCTCTTCTATCTCTAGGAGGAGCTACACATAACCAACCATAAAAATAGCAAATAAATCAATAATCAATAATCTTGACTCAATTAACAATGCTAATGATGCTATCCTATCTTAATTTTACCACAACCTTAACCCAATTGAAGAAATTGAAAGGAAATGGAAGAAAACACATAAACCCTAACTTACCTTGACTTAGAATGCTTGAACAAGTGAAGAGGAAGTAGATTTCTTAATCCAAAATCCTATTAATAAAGCAATAAATGATCTTCCTTGGGTTTATAATGAGTGGGTTGGGAGGATTTTGAGAGAAAATGAGCTTAGAAAGCTTAGAAAATCGGGTGAAATGATTTTAGGACTTTAAATCCTTATATAGGGTTGTTCTCCCGATTCTATCCCCAACGAGAGTCGCGGTCGCAATATGCCAGTCGCGGTCGCGATTCTCATATCGCGGTCGCTACCTCGTACTGTTCACATGAATGTTCATACTTCTTCCAACCATCTTGCCAATTCAGACAAAATGGTTCGCAATCACCATCGTGCCCACCGTCGTGGTCACGACAGAGATTCGCAGTCGCTACTTCCATGTAGCAGTAGAGAATCATACCCTGCTGTTCCACTTAACAAATTAACCATCAATCCTTAAGAAAATCAATCCACATTCATTCATACATATGTTGTACTATTAGAAATTCATTCATAAGATTAACTAGAAGTCCATACATGTATTTGGGGTATTACACTATTTTTGTTGGCCCAATATGAATTGTAGTTGCTAATATATCTGTAATAATAAAGTCATGATATGACATAATTATTTTATACTTATTATTATGTACATGAATATAAGAGAGATATTAAAATATATTCCTATCTTTTTATCATTGTCTACATGTTCAACAAGGTTCCCCAAAGGTATGAAGTGAAGTTGCTAATTTTCTGGTTCATCTTCTTCAATTTGCTCAATTGTTGTTCTTGGATTAATGGCAATCCGAAAATCATGGTCTATAATCTTATATTGAGTTGGAACTGGCTTCACAACTATATTAGAGATGTAATATTTCATGTTTACATTGAGCAAATTATTGAAAAATTATACGTCATCATTAAACAAAGTAGCCTGAATTTTAGTTCCCTACATAATCACAGAAGTTAATCTATTACAATAAAATTTCAAACCCATTAACAATCACAAAAAAAAGGGAGCAATAATACACTACAAAAAAATGTAATTTATTAACTAAAAATTTTGTCGGTAATTCTATAATTTCCGTCGGTAATACAGTGTACCGACGAATTACCAATAAAAAAATTTAGTCGGTATTAAACTTGTCGATAACACAATTTACTGACGGAATTCGAAACCGTCGGTAATTACCGACGAAAATTCCGTCGGTAAATTATTTTTATGTTGTCGGTAAAAACCTAAATCATTGGTTAGGAATCAATTTACCGATGGAATTGGAATCAATTTACCGACTAAATTTCCGTCGGTAATTACCGACGGTTTCGAATTCCGTCGATAAATTGCTGATATTTTTTAAAAATAAAAAAAAATCTGTCGGTAATCCATTGGTAAATTTTAAATAAATATTTTTTAAAAAATAAAATATTCCGTAGGTAAAATTATTTTTTTAAAAAAAAATATTTTTCTAAAAAAATAAAAAAAATAATTTAAAAATTAAAATTTTTTAGGATGAACATGAAAATCTTTTTTAAAAAAAAAGAAATTATAATATAATTATAAGAAGCCTAAAAAAATTCAAAATTGCTAAAATAAAAAAATAATATTATATCAAAACTAAAAAAGAAAAAAATGAACCTAAAAAAAGAGAGAGATAAATAAAAAATTTAGTAAGATAATTAATTTACTCAATTAATTTTATAGTTTACTAAATTATAAAATAAAGTTAGTAAGCATAAAATTTTTTATTAAAAATTAAATTTAAGATAAAAATATATTAAATTTTTTTCATAACCACATTATTACATTTTTTATGCTATAAAAAATATAAGAAATATAAATAACAAAGTATAAATCTAAGAAAATTGAAATAAATTAAGTTAATATATTTTTTCTATTGAAGGGTTTGAAATTTAAGAAGTAAAAAAAAAAAAAAAAAGATAGAAAGAGTATAAGAGTATTAAATTAGAAAATGAAAAAGAAAATGATGAAAAAGAAATAAAATAATTCATAAAAAAAATGAGAAAGAAAGAAAAAAAAATTAATACATTTTATATATTGAAGGGTTTGAAATTTAAGAAGTAAAATTAAAAAAAAAATGAAAGAAAGAGTATTAAGAAAAAAAAAATAAGAATGAATATTAAGTGATGAAAAAGAAAATGAAGTAATTAAATGAGAAAGAAAGAAAAAATAATTTTTTTTTTGTGAGGAATGGAAAGAAGAAGTGTGAGAAAAATATATGAAGTGAGAAAGAAAAATTAGGATGTGAAGAAAAATGATAAGGAAGAGAGGAGAATGCCTTTTATGTTCTTTTTTAAGCGATTTACCGATATATTTATGTCAGTAAATTTTTCAAATAAAAATTTGGAGGAAAATTTTCTTCTAAAATTTTCATTTACCTACAGATTACTGACGAAAATTCTGTCGGTAATTAAGTTTTTTTTTTTAAAAAAAACAGTAGCGAAAATTTAGAGGGAAATTTTCCTCCCAAATTTTCATTCACAGACGGATTATCGACGCGAAATTTCGTCGGTAAATATTTTTTTTTTGTAAAAAAAATTTAGTAAAAATTTGGAGGAAAATTTTCCTCCAAAAATTTTATTTACCAATAGATTACAAACTAAATTTTCGTCCGTAAATTAAAAAAAATTAATTTTTTTTAAAAAGATTAATTGTTAGATTACATACAAATTTATTCCATCGGTAAATTATAAAAAATTTATTTATTAATTTACCGACAGAATAATTCCATCGGTAAATTAAAAAAATTATTTTTTTTAAAAAAATTAATTGTTAGTAATTATTTAAAATTATTTTTTTATAAATTACCGATGGAATATTCCATTATTCATGTATGGACTTCTCATTAAGTATATAAGTGAATTTCAAGTGTATGTCATGTGTATGGATGATTGTGGATTGAATTCCTTGTGAAATGGAAGTTAAATTGTAAAGTGGAGTTTCAGGGCATAAGTCGCTCCCGCGACAAGGATGTAGCGACCCCGATAAGGGTTTTGCGCCCAGAGTTGCGACCGCAACTCAGCCCGCGAACTCCTCTGCCTGATTTGGACATCAGATTGAACAGTCGCGTGAACAGTAGAGAGTAGCGACCGCAATGAAGTATTCGCGACCGCGATTTACCTGTAGCGACCGCTACTTGCAGCGAGGACAGAACCTGGAAATCGGCTTTTAAAAGGAAATTAAGAGCCCAAATTCATTTTCCACGAGCCATCTGAGTTCCTAAACCCATTTTCTCTCTAAAATCATCCACCCACTCACATTTAATGTCAAGAAACTTCATTGATTGCTTCAACAAAAGGATCTAGGGTTGCATTTACTCATTCCATCATCCATTTCTTGAAGCATTTCTTGAAGAGGTGAGTTAGGGTTTTGATTTTCTTTTGATTCTTCTTCTCCA
>CATKHJ010473707.1:0-25428 GCA_949750685.1 Vernicia montana
TTCATGGAAAACATCATTGTGAGAAATTTGTATTGCACTTCTATTGTCACAATGGAGTGAAGTTGCAGAAGAGTGTGTGATACCCATATCAGTGAGTAACCATCGTAACCAGAGTAATTCAGATGTTGCATCAGCAAGAGCACGATATTCAGATTCTGTGCTAGATCGAGCAATAACAGTTTGCTTTTTGCTACGCCAAGAAATGAGCGAATCACCCAAGAAAAAACAATAACCTGTAGTAGAACGACGATCCGTTGGATCACCAGCCCAGTCAGCATCAGAGTATCCAGATAACACCAAGGAAGAGTTGGCAGAGAAGTGTAAACCATGAAAAAGAGTTCCTTTAATGTATCGTAGAATCCGAATTACTGCAGCATAGTGAGTAGAGCGAGGGGCAGTCATGAATTGACTGACCAAATGAACAGCGTAAGAGATGTTAGGTCTAGTGACAGTGAGATAAACCAAACTCCCAACTAGTTGGCGATACAGAGTGGGATTGTCAAGAGGAGTGCCATCTAGAGGAGTGAGTTTGCAATTGAGCTCCAAAGGAGTTGATACTGTTTTATTGTCAGTAAGACCTACTTGAGAAAGTAAATCAGAGGCATACTTAGCTTGAGACAGATAATAGCCTTGAGAATTATGAGAAACTTCAAGACCCAAAAAATAGTTGAGAGAACCAAGATCCTTCATTTCAAATTGTTGACTAAGATAACATTGAACTTCTGAAATGCCAGATGTGTCACTTCCTGTTATGATCATATCATCAACATAAAGTAATAAAATGACAATGCCATGATTAGTGTGACGAATAAATAATCCATAATCTAGAGACAAAGCCAAATTGAGTAAGGGTTGAACTGAATTTGGCAAACCATACCCGAGGAGCTTGTTTCAACCCATACAGAGCTCGCCGAAGCTTACAAACTTTATGAGTAGAATATCCAGGATGAGGTTTCATATAAACCTCTTCAGCCAAATCACCATTGAGAAAGGCATTTTTGACATCCATCTGAAAAAGTTTTCGTTTACGAACAGCAGCAATGGCCAAAAGACTGCGAACAGATGTCAATCGAGCAACTAGAGCAAATGTCTCTTCATAGTCTATTCCATATTCTTAATTATAACCCTTGGCTACTAAACGAGCCTTGTAACGTTCAACATAACCATCAAAACGAGTCTTGATTTTGTAAATCCATTTACAGCCAATAGGTGTCTTTGCTGGAGGAAGATCAATGAGATCCCAAGTATGAGTTTGCTCCAAGGCTTGAATTTCTTCAGTCATAGCTTGCTGCCAAAGAGGGTCAGTACTTACCTCACGATAAGAGTGAGGCTCATGAAGGGAGGCAATAGCAGAATAACAGTGATAATTTCTAAGGTAACTAGAAGTTTCTCTTACCCGAGTGGATTGACGAAGAACAGGTACAAGTTCAGGATCAACAGTGGTAGCAGGTTCAGGAGGGGCAGGTGGGCATGTATTAGTTGAGTGAGTATCAGAAGCAACAACATCAGAACGAGGAAATAACTCAATAGAGGAATCTGTAAAAAAGGAGTCAGTAGTAATGGAATTGTGAAACTTTGAAAGAGTTGAGAACATTGTGATTTCCCAAAAAGTAACATGACGAGAAATGCTTAATTTATTAGAGATAAGATCCCAACAACGATATCATTTATGTTCAATCCCATAACCCAAAAAACAACATAAACGAGTACGAGATTCTAATTTTGTGTGTTCATGGGGTTGCAGAAGAACAAAACTGGCACAGCCAAAAGTTTTATGCATTGTATAATCTGGAATTTTACCATGCAGTTTTTCAAAAGGAGATAAATTTTGGAGAACTAAAGTAGGAACCTGATTAATGTTATAAACAGTAGTGAGAGCTGCTTCTCCCCAAAATTTTTTCGGGCATGAGGCAGAGATGAGAAGTGCATGAACATAGTCTAAAATGTGTCGATATTTTCTCTCAGCACGACCATTTTGTTGAGAAGTATGTGGACAAGAACGTTGAATGACCGTGCCCTGTTGAGAAAGAAAATGAAGTAACGAGGAATCTTTATATTCCATAGCATTGTCTGTTCGAAGAATTTTAATTGTATTAGAAAACTGAGTTTTGATCATATTTGCAAATATAATATAGATTTGTGGTAACTCAGATCGATTTTTCAAAAAATAAATCCAAGTAAAATGAGAATAATCATCAATAAATAAGACAAAATAACGATAACCATTTATTATAGAGATAGGGAAAGGTCCCCAAATATCTGAATGAATTAAACCAAACGGAGTATCAGAAATAGAATTATTATTATTGAAAGATAATGCAGGTTGTTTGGAAAGTTGACAATTGAGACATTTAAAAGACTCAAATTTCGTAGATCCTAACAATCCATGAGAAATTAAAGATTGAAGTTTACTAGCAGAAGCATGACCAAGGTGAAGATGCCATTGGTAACTGGAAGAAGTAGTAGTAGCAGTAGTAGCTGATAGAAGTCATTTTGGAAGATGAAGAGATACAAGCTCAAATATTCGACCCACTCTGTGACCCATCCTAAGAGTCTGTTCTGTTTGTGGATCCTGTACCTGACAACCAGAAGGAGAAAAAATAACATTTAGTCCTTTTTCACATAACTGACCAATAGAGACAAGATTGAGTGATAGGTTAGGAATACAGTACGTGTCAGAGAGGCTAAGATTGGGGGTAGATACATGACCAATATGAGTGATGGGCATCTGATCTCCATTTGCTGTGTGTATGGGTGGTAAGGAAGAGGCGGATTTGGCAAATGATAAGAGATTAATATCAGTGGTCATATGGTTACAACATGCAGAGTCGAAAAACCAAGGAGAATTACCTGGAGTAACAGACATGGTGGCAGATTGATTAGAAGAGATAACCTGTTTGAGTAGAGCCTCAAGATCTCCCATAGTGATGGCAGAGGATTCTTATGTGGTAGCAGCAGTGACAGAGGTAGATCCAGACTTGGAGAAATTTTTGGATTTAGAAAATCCACCCTTTGGTCTCGGTGGGCGAGTTGGACAATGTTTAAGAATGTGACCATAACCATGACAATATCTGCATTCTACAGTTGGGCAGTTAGCAAAACTATGACTATATTGATTACAATTCTTACATAGTTGATTGCTAGATCTCGAATTTGAGGACCGAGTAGTTGCAAGGGCCAATTCAGAAGTTGGTTGTTTCCTTAGACCTAGTCGAGTCTCCTCAAAGATAATTTCTTGCATAGATGTATCCAAGGTGGGAAGAGGATGTCGATGTAACAGAGAGGCGTGGACAGCTTCATAATCAAGTCGAAGAGCCATAAGAACTTGACTCAGATGAAGATGGTCTTCACTGATCTTGGCTTGGGATAACTGATTCTAGATTGGTTGAACTTAAGTAAGAAAATCATTTACAGACTGACTAGATTCTTGTTTGAGATTGTGGAGAGTAGTCCATAGCTGAAAATAGTGTGCAAGACCAGTAGTTTGATACTGATTTGCTAAGAAATCCCAAATAGCTTTTGCAGTGTCATATTGAGTAAACTAAATGTGAATTATTGGAACAGATGTATTACGGAACCATGTGATAATCTGATGATTTTTGCTATCCCAATCTTCGAGGCGATCGGCAAATTTGACATTAGATTCTTCTAGTGTTTTGATTGGTATAGTGATATCTCCAGTGATAATGCGCCAGAATTTTCGACTAATCAATAAACTTTTCATTCCTTGAACCCATAAATTATAATTAGATCCGTTCAGAACTGTTGCAATTGGTTTGGTAATATCCGATTTCTCCATTTTAAGGAATATGAATTGAAATCAATCCACAAAGTCAAAATTTTGCAAAACATACACCAAAAATAGATTCATGAGGCCAAAAACCTTCAGAAATCAGTCTGGTTTGATTGAAAATCGATACGAAACAGGTCAAACCAGTCGGTCAAAATATGCTGAACGGTTCGGTTAATGGCTGAACCAGGAGGTGAATCGGATCGAGTTGGGGTGGAGCTCGGGTCAGATATGGGCAGGGCGCGGGTAGGATCAAGGCAGGGCGCGATTCGGTGTAGGTTACGGGTTGGGTCAGGATATGAGTCAGATCGGGGCAGGAAACAGATTGGACAGGACTGAACTGGACCCCACTGACTGATGTGGCGACACGTGTCATAGGGTCACTGGTACATGTGTCGATGATGTGTCATGTGCCACGTGGTAGGTGGAAGCTGGGTTGCTGATGTGGTGATGACGTGTCGCTGACGCGGACTGACAGGTGCTGATGTGGCGCTGAGCTGGCTCGTCTTCAACCTTCATACGGCACGTGCGGGGAGTGGGGCGAGTGGGCTCAGTCGCGGATGTTTGGGCGGCGCGTCTAAACTCCGATGAAGCTCCGACAGCTGTCCAAATTTTTCTTATGATGAGAGCTTGACAATGGTGTGGTCAAAATTTTTTTTGGATGTGTGCATGAAAATTGTTTCAGAAGGGACAGATTCTGTGTTTGCAAAAAAATTAATTTTGCATAGAAATGACTGAGAATTTGTATTCTAAATGAATATGGGCTCTGATACCATGTTAATATAAATACTAGAACAGAGACAAAAAATAGAATGATATTGTATATTAATTGTGTATATTACAAGAAAAAATGTATGGTATTTATAGAGTTCTAATGACATTAATCAAGGCTTGATTGAAGGCTATGGTATGGAGGTATTAGCTGTTTGATTGAAAACTGTATATGGAGGTGAGTATGTTAGTCTACAGATTAGGTGTAAAGAAGATGGTGGTGGGTGAGATTTATTTGACTATATTCTATTTACATGTATTTTCACATTAACAGCATCTATCTAAAGTAAATAAAAGTAATTTACTAATAATAAAGAGTTTTGTACACGTCTAAATCAACAATACACTGATTGCATTTTATATCTGCATAATCTATTCCTTTGTTGGTATCTCATATTTGGTCTTCCAATGATTTTGTGTTTCTTTTTCACAAAGAAGTAATTGAATCTTCCTCATAAGTGGATGATCTTTACTCATAATTAAAGAAGGATTAGGCAATATGGCTCTTAATATGAGATGATAATCTTTAAAAAAATTTTCTCATGATCTGGATCATTAGCAATAATAGTAAGAAGTGTTCTTGTTCATTTTAGATTGCGAGATGCATGTCTGATATTTGCCAACACAAATGCCACATACTCATTTCCTTTGTAGTGAGATTCTTTCAAGCTTTTGCATCCATTTTCCATTTGAGCTATGAAAAAATAATCATATATTCCAACGATGAATAAAGCATCTTTATTTCCTTTGTTTTTGCATTTAAGAATCATTCTATATTGTTCTCCTGTTATATCATAAATAATTTTGTATAGGAATCTAAGATTTAATGTCTTGAATAATCCTGATGTTTTTGCTGCAATATAAAATTTTATTGACCTGTGCAAAACACATCATTACTAGGGGCGAAGAAAGAACTTGAAATTAAGAGGGATAAAATAACGAACAATATTATTCAAAAACAATTCAGGAATATAACTTTACATAACATATAGCGCAAACAATTTAAACGAGCTGTCTATATGCTAAAAAATAAAATCACATTCTGTTAACAATTGCAGTCACTTATCCAAAATTATTAAAAATAATAATCCAACCATAATAATTAACAATAAAATAAAAAAAATAAAAAAGAAGAAGCTTACCAAATGCAGATTGTTCAAATCAATAAGGCCAAGGAGAAAGAAGAAAGCAAAACGTCATGGTCAAAAGGAAAAGAAGATTTTGGTGAACTAGTAATATTGTTAATTAATATTTTCTCTCTAATATTTGTTTTTGATTTATTAAAACTTAACCCTTTTTTTTTTATTATTTATTAAGACATTAAAAGTCAAAGATAGGTGGTCCACTACAAAATATTTTCTTCTTTTACGATTGGCTCATTACAAATATTGGGTTCTTCACAAGATTCATAAAGAGTTATATATAAATTTTTAAGGTGGGCAAGTTTGGATTTTAAAATTTTTATTAGTGTTATAAATATATTTTATCAAAACTTAAGAGGGGCAAATTTAAATTTTAAAATTTTTATTAATACTAAAATGATATTTTATCAAAACATAAGGAGGGCAATTGTCCCCTTGCACTCAACGTGCCTTCATCAGTGACGGAGCCAGAAATTTTTTTTAAGAGTGGCCAAATATTTTATACCATAATTTATATTAAGGTGATATGTATAAATAAATCAACTTTTATACATTTAAAGAAAATTTTCGCATAAAATAAGGAGGGCCAAATATTATATATAGTTAAATTTTAAAAATTTTACACTAAAAAATTTTAGATTTTGGAAGTTAAGGGGGCCATGGCCCCCCTTGGTCCTCCCTCCCTCTGTCAATGCTTATCATGATAATGTAGAACAAAAATAATATTCATCTTTTTATAACAATATCATAATATAAAAGGAAAATAATATTTAAACTTATGTCACTACAAGTGTAATACCCCGAATATTCATGTATGGACTTCTCATTAAGTATATGAATGAATTTCAAGTGTATGTCATGTGTATGGATGATTGTGAATAGAATTCCTTGTGATATAGAAGTTAAATTGTGGAGTGGAGTTGCAGGGCATAAGTCGTGCCTGTGACAATGATGTCGCGACCGCTATATAGGATAGCGACCGCGAAGTTGGACGCGAGGTCGGACGTGAACCTCTCTGCCTATTTTGGGAAAATGGCTAAGGGAGAATCGCGCCCATGATTTGGTAGTAGCGACCGCGATAAGAGTTTCGCGCTCAGTGTTGCGACCGCAACTCAGCCCGCGAATTCCTCTGCTTGATTTGGACACCAAATTGAACAGGCGCGTGAACAGTAGAGAGTAGCGACCGCAATGCTTGATTAGCGACCGCAATGAAGGATTCGCGACCGCTATTTTCCTGTAGCGACCGCTACTGACAGCGAGGACAGAACCTAGAAATCAGATTTTAAAAGGAAATTAAGAGCCCAAATTTATTTTTCACGAGATTTCAGAGCTCCTAAACCCATTTTCTCTCAAAAATCATCCACCCACTCACATTTAATGCCAAGAAACTTCATTGATTACTTCAACAAAAGGATTTAGGGTTACATTTACTCATTCCATCATCCATTTCTTGAAGCATTTCTTGAAGAGGTGAGTTAGGGTTTTGATTTTCTTTTGATTCTTCTTCTCCACTATTATAATCTATACTTTGGGGAGGGTATATGATTAGGAATCATGTGTCTAGCATGTATATAGTGATTAATAGCATTAATTGATATATTTTCCATTATTTGGGTGTTTATGTGTTAATAGCTCATCCTAGAGGAAATCATGAGGATTATGAGGAATTGATGTGATTGTGGATTTTCTTTAGAGATTATAGAGATTCTTTTTAGCTAAGGTGAGTATTTAATATACTATTATGCTTATACCTAATTTCTATGAAAATTTCATAAGCCTATGAATATCTATGTTGTTTAATCTCTTGTGAAAGTCAAATGATTATGAATTATTGTGAACCATATTTCTAAATGATTAAGCTATATGTATGAAACCTAGCCAATTTTGCTATTTATTATGATATATGTATATGAACCTTATGATAGAAATCTCCCAAACTGATGTGGGGCAAACATCAGAATTTGTGCACATTGTACCTACGGATAAGGTATAATATCCGAACCCTAGCTAGGAAGGGTATCAATCCTAGTCATGGAGTCTGATCCACTTCATGTAGCATGTCCGTAAGGGGACCAGTGCTTAGAGTATGCTTGTAAGGAAGCCTCTATTCATTTGACTCAAAGTATACTTGTAAGGAGGTTTTGCTTAATTATATGGAGCATGCTTGTAAGGAAGCCTCTGCTTGATTTCTAAATAATTATGTTTCTATGGCCATCAAACCAAATTGATATCCATTCATTATATGATTCCATATGTTTATGTATTATGAAACCTGACCTTGAATTATTCTTATGATATGATAACCCAAGTTGAAAGGTATAATGATATATTATCTACTCACTGCTTTATCTCATTAGTGATTCCATTTTTCTAGGAGAATAGAAGTTCATCGGTTCAGTTCTTCAAGCATCCTCCTTCCTAAAGAACCAAGTTGATTAATGTAATTTCTCCTTTGATTATTTTGTAATTGAAGTTTACTCTTGATGCTCCATGGGTATAAGGGAGAGATATTCTTTTGGCCTTAGTGGCTTTATAGAATGATTTCATATATGTATTAAATATGATATGGGATTATATGAGTATCATGATATATTCTTATGAGAATTCATGTATGTTAAGTATGAATGGAGACTATGTGAATATGTATGTTCAAGTTGAGATCTTGGGTATGAGATGTATGTTTAGATGCAATGATGCCGTTTATGAAGTCATGTTTATGGGGTCTATGGGTGGTCGGTGGCCTTATGCCTACCCATGCCCTAGGACTGTCGCATCGCCCTAAGTGGGGTGTGACATCCTCATGATTTCTTCTAGCTTGAGCTATTAAAACATAAACACATATAATGGAGAATATATTAATTAATACCCTTAGAATCACTATATACATGCTAGACTCATAATTTCTAATCATATACCCTCCCCAATGCATGGATTATAACAATGGAGAAGAAGAACTATAAAGAAATCCAAAACCCTAACTCACCTCTTCAATATATGCTTCAAGAAATGGATGATGGAATGGACAAATGCAACCCTAGATCCTTTCGGCAAAGCAATCAATAAAGTTTATTAGCATTTAATATGAGTGGGTGTAGGGCTTCACCTGAGCACCGGTCCGATCTGCTAGAGGGGATCGAAATGCTCATTCAGATTTGTACTCATGATGGAACCCTCGGGTTCAGATTGGTTAATTTTGAAAAGGTGCATTAGGAGTCGCCATCTTAATTTTATTTTATTTGGGAAAAGTTAAGGAAAAAACCCAATTAAATGACTCCAATTATATTCCAATGAAAAAGTACACTAGCCCTTGATTACCAAAGAGGATTCGGGGACTAGGTTTTCGATTCATTTAATTAGTTTGGCAAGGTTAATGCTTAATGTCTTAAAATAAATTTCATGAATAGTTATAAATGAATGAATAATTAAATATGCATGAATTAAAGTAAAGCAGAAAAATAAGTAATAAAAGCAATAAAAGAATTAAATAAAGAAAGCAGTAGAAATGTTAAATTTACAACATAAACGAAATTAGGGGATACTCCCTCTAGCCCTTATGGGTTCTAGGAGAATCACACATTCCCCAAATTAAATCAATAATCAAAGAAATAAAAACACAAAACCTAAACTATGTGAAGAAGGTGAAAGAGAAAGAAAGTTTATTTTAATTGGATTTGATGTTTTAGACAAGCATGCCTACGAATCCCTTCGAATGGGAATCAAAATATGACTAACATAATTCATGAACAATATGAATTATCTCATAATACAAGAAATTATATTCTTGGTACTACACACAATGAAGAAGGCATTAGAAGCCTTTATGGTTTTAAATATAAATATAGTAGTATATTTTCTACTCACCACTTGCTATTCCTTTCCAATGCTCATATCACTATTGTCATACATGAAACTCATCACTTTCGTGGCTTATCTTGCCTACATATCAAATTCCAATTCACATATTAACTATACTTCATGTAACCTTAGCCTTATAACTTGTTTTCTTCAAATCTAATTATGGATTCTCAATTCTTACTCTTAACTATCAATTATCTCTTAACCATTTACAAAATACCCAAACTTGATTCTAGGGTTAACACATATTAGAGTTTTTATGGATTTAGCTCAATAAAACTCATATCTTGCAATCAATGCGATAAACATCATTTATTAAACTCATAATTAAGTATTAAACCTTAATCAAACAAAACTCAAATGGAAAATCAAAGATTAGAAGATTTACCTCAAAAATTTCCCTTTAACCTCAAATCTGTAGATCTTCCAAATCAAAAAGAAATCCCCTTAGATCTTGTATATCCTTTGATATATTGAGTATAAAAGACTAATTTTAGCCTTAGAGAAATATATATAGAGTTTGATAGGGTTTGGGGGCTTATAGGGTTGGAGAAAAGGAAGAAATTTCAGATTTTCTAGCAATTGAGCCACTGCTGTCTTTTTTAGGCCCCGATGGACGTTGCGGTCGCAATATGCCATTCGCGGTCGCGATTCTCATATCGCGGTCGCAACATGGTCGTCGCGGTCGCTATCTAGTTCTATTCACATGACTGTTCCTTCTGATATGCGGTCGCTACACACAGGTCGCGGTCGCGATTCTCTTTCAGCCAAATTCTTAAATTCAGGAAGAGAGGTTCGCGGACGTCTTTGCGTCCAAGGTCGCAGTCGCAACTCTCTATTGCGATCGCGACTTCCTTATCGCAGGCGCGATTTATGTCATGCAGTCCCACTTAGCAAATTAACATTCAATCCTTAAGAAATTCAATCTTTATTTATTCATACACATGAACCAATACTCATACATATGGTCAACAAGAAATCTACATGAACTTGGGTATTACGGTATCTTTGTATTTCCAATTCAATTCGTTATAACACTTGGAACTCACTTGACTTAGATCGCAAAAAAAATTCACTCATAATCTTATAGCACGACAACTCACATACATCAGTCATCCATACTTACTACATAGAAGGCTAATATATAGATGGGGTATTACAATTTACCTAGCCTCACAAGTATGATAGTATATTCTTTACTCACTGCTTTTATCTCATTAGTGATTCCATTTTTCAGGAGATTAGAAGTTTATCAGCTCGGTTCTTCAGGCATTTTTCCATCCTAAGGAACTAATTTGATCAATGTAATTTTTCCATTTACTATTTATGTATTTGAGATACTTTAGTGCTTCATGTGTGTAAAAGAAGGATATTCTTTTAGTTTTAATGGCAATTATATGGATGAATCTATATATTTATTGTTCTATGAGAATTATGAGATGTACGAGATTATGAGCATGTGTATGAGTTCAGGTTCTAATCTTGGAAAGTGTATGTGTTAGTAGCTATGTTGCCATGAAATTTATATGTGATGAGAGGGGTTCTATGGGTTTTCGGTGGCCTTATGCCTACCCATGCCCTAGGACTGTCACAATTGCAAAGTTGAGCTGTGACACATTTCTCTTTATCAGTTCCTTAATTTCATTACAAGAAATTTAGTCTTTTGTGACTAAAATAATTTTGACAAATTAAATTTTGTCCCAAAAAGTACATATATCATGACAAAATGAAATCATGTCATGATAGATACAATAAATCGATAATATAGTGACAAAAAAATTTTGTCAAACAGTTTTATCATAATAAGAGATAATATAGTGACAAAAAAAATTTATCAAACAATTTTGTCATAATAAGAGATTATGTAATGATAAAAATTATTACATCATAATATTTTGTCACAAAATTTTAGTGCCAAAAATTTAGTGCCAATATAAATTTTGTATTATGACAAAATATTTTGTCACAAACTATTTTAGTCACTATATTTTATTAATATAATATTATTACAAAATATTTCGTCACAATAAACAATATTTATTTTTACAAATAATATGTCATAATATGTAGTGAGATTATAATAATAGTGACACAATATTTTGTCAACATAAGTGATTTTTTTTGCGACCAAATATTTTATCAATAATAGACAATATTTATTGTTATAAATTAAATTTGTCATAATATGTAGTGAGATTATAATAATAGTGACATAACATTTTTTCAATATAAGTGATATTTATTGTAACTCAATATTTTGTCATAGATAAACAATATTTATTATTACAAATAAATTTTGTCATAATATTTATTATTACAAATAAATTTTGTCTTAATATATGGTGCACTTGTAGCAATAATGATGAAATAATTTTTCAACATAAGTATTATTTATTTTGCCAAAATATTTTGTCAACGTAGACAATTATTATTATTATAAGAAATTTTAGCAATAATTATGTATAATAAAAGTGTAATAATAATGAAATAATATATTAGTCAACAAAAGTTCTATTTTATTGTGAAAAAATTTATCTAAAAAATACATAAAAATAAAATAGATCATATATATATATATATATATATATATATAAGAAAAATCATTCATCATAGTTTACTTTAAAAAATTCTAAAAACAACTTACTGTTGATACAATTTATAAAATGTGAATTTATAATTAACAAATAATTAATTTCAAATTATGATTATCATAAAATTGTAATTACTTTGTTTGTTTTTCAAATTTCAACCATAAAATAAATAAAATTAATATCAAAATATACTTAATTTTAATTAAAAAAGCAAAAAAAAAATACATTAAATAAAACACAAAAATCTTGTAAAAATAAATATTTTTATACAAATAAGTCTCCTTCCATTGTCTAATATTTTTCCATCTTCAAAAGTCTAAAATGATAAACATAGCTAATATCACAAAAAAGAATTATGATGTTGAAAAAATAGTCCTGCAAATACAAATTAAATAATACAAACAAATTATAGTACATGTATTATGTCACTAATCAATAACAAAAATTAGATGTCTGAATATTAGTTATCTAAAAATATGACATGAATTAATTTTTTCAGGTAACATATAAGCACAATATTAAAATTCATCCTCATCCTCATCATCTTTTTCATTATTACTATCATCCTCATCTCTGTCATCAGTATCATCATCACAATAGTCAATAATAGTATCATCTTCTTCATCAGTAGAATCATCATCAATAGTGTCTTGTGTAAGGATTGATCCACTTTGTGGAAGTACAGTGTTAGCATCAAGTTCTTCAGACAATACATCTTCTCGGTGCAGTGACTCTATATTTTCATCATATATTTGTTCAATTTCATTGACATCATCAATTTCATATTGTTGATATGGCTCATCATTATGAATTGACTCTTCAACAAATTTTTTATTTTCTGGAACATTATACATATTTCTAAGACATACTTTTTGCACAATTTTCCAATTACCTCCATTTTTTGCATCATTAACATAAAATACTTGTTCTGCTTGACTTGATAATACAAAAGGGTCATTTATGTACCATTTTCGACCAACATTAACACTAACCAATCGACCAAATATTTTTAATCCATTCCTTTTGTTACCTACATTCCACCAATCACATTTAAACACAAAAATACAATTCCTATAACAATATTCAAGCTCAATGATATTTGTTAGCACACCATAAAAGTCAATTTCTTTTCCATTATTTTCTCCTTTAACCACCACACCACTATTTTGAGTCCGATGATACTTATCACGATCAATTGTATGAAATCTAATTCCATTCACTATTATCCCATTATACCTTGCAACATGAATGTCAAGACCTAAACCTATCACATATAAGTGATTTAGTGGCTCAAGTGAACCACTCAAACACAATTCCACAACCTATAAAAAATATAAAAAAAAAATCAATACAAATAATGCATCATCAATATTAAACTTTAATATCTACAACAAAAAAATAAATAATAATATACTTACATGTTGCTTAAACCAAGATGGAAATTCATCTTCATGTTTTTGTTGAACATTAATATTGTCTTGTCTTTGAATTTCTTCCTTGTGCAAACTACATGTATAATAATACAATTAATATAATCTTTCTCCAATAATATCCACATCATTGAACTTATTAAATAAATTTAAAATGGAATAAATAACTTACTTTAAATAAGCTTCTATCTCTTCACAATTATAAAGAATATACCATTGAATTTTCTTAAAATCAGATGGAGATAACACATCATACACCGCAGCTCCTAACTTTCTCACCTTCTGTACAAAAATTGAAAATCCATTTTGTATCTCAATTTTAGGCTCACCATAATTTCTTTCTACTCTATTGTACCCCGTTTCAACCCCGCGAAAGTATATTGAACAAAAATTAAGACACTCTTTAGTAATATATGCCTCAGCAATAGAACCTTCTGGATGAGCTTTGTTGCGCACAGATTCTTTCAAAGTACACAAAAACCTATTATAATAATAAAATAAAAGAATGAATATAGCTTAACTATTTAAGATTCATAAATTGAAATCTTAATGCATATAAAAAGGTGCAATAAGTTAAGATTTTTAAAATTAGAAATTACCTTTCAACAAAGTACATCCATCGATAATGAACTGGCCCACCATATTGCACTTCAACTGATAGATGGATTGGTAAATGTACCATAATCACAAAAAATGCTGGAGGATATATCATTTCAAGTTTACATAATATTAGAATTATATCATTTTGCAACTTATCTAACATATCTCTATCCAATGTTTTTGAACATAAATCCTTAAAGAAACAACTCAATTCGGACAAAACAATATATAGATCCTTTCGTAAATAACCATGTGCTGCAACTGGAAATAACCATTGTAGAAATACATGATAATCATGACTCTTTAAGCCATATATTTTATAATCATCAATATTGACACATCGAGATAAATTTGACGCATACCCATCAGGTAACTTGATTGATTTCAACCATTCACAAAACTTTTTCCTTTCTAAAAGTGGCAAAGTGTAACATGCAGGTGGCATTAGAAACTTGTCACCATTACGCTACAAGTGCAATTCTTTTCTTATACCCATTACTTCCAAATTCATATGAGTCTTAACATTATCCTTAGTTTTTCCATCAATATTCATCAATGTCCCCAAAATGTTTTCACATATATTCTTCTCTATATGCATTACATCCAAATTGTGACTCAATTTCAATGTTTTCAAATAAGGCAATTAAAAAAATATACTTTTTTTTGTCCAATTTAGCTCTTGATCTGTAAGCTTATGCTTTTTTTGATTAGGTGGCTTCCCAAATTTCACACCTTCTAGAATATAAGCAAGTTGCTCTTAAAGTTCCTCTCCTGATAATTCTTTAGGTTTTGACTAATATTCAGGCTTACCATCAAACTTTTTACTTTTTCTCCATGGATATTTGCGATGATTCATATAACATTATTTTTTCGCATTCTTTAAAGTAAGTGAACATGTCCACTTATTGCAAACTGGACAAGCCAATTTCCCTTTTGTGCTCCAGCCTGATAACATTGCATATGCAAGAAAATCATTAATGGTCCACAACAAAGTTGCATGCAATATGAATTTCTCGCCACTATATGCATCATATGTCTCCACACCATTTTCCCACAAATCTTTCAAATCATCTATTAGTGGATGCAAATACACATCAATATCATTACTAAGAGAATCTTTACTAGGTATAAGTACAGATAAAAATAGAAAAGGCTCTTTCATACATTTCCAAGGTGGCAAATTATAAGGTACTAAAATAACTAGCCACATACTTCAAATTTTAAAATTAAATTTTAGGGATTTTGTTATTCTTCAAATTCAATATAGATTATTTGATTATAAAATTCAATATAGATTATTTGATTATCAAATCCAATAATAAATATCAATTTTAGGGTTTTTTTTAAACAGTGATTTTTTATTCATTTCTCATTAGGCAAATTTAATATAATTTTTTATTGATATGATAGAATGTATTTTTTAGGGTTTTAGATTGTTAGTATTGACTCTGAATTGTATACATTTTTCTCTTCTTTTTTTTTTATTGGAACTTTATCTAATGTATTTACATTCTAGTATATAGTTTTTATAATTTTACATTTTTTTTTTATTATAGGTCTAAAAATTATGGCACCTGGTCACAATACAAAGAGTAGTCGAAAAGTAATTCCTCCAGGTGCTTTATGGAAAGTGGTTCCTCCTACCCAAGCTCATACTAAATCTACTTCAAGAAATGACTTATTGTCAAATTCAACTAGTGATAATCCACCATCAACTCCAGTTGAGACTAGTAATTTGCCTATTCCATTGACTAACCCAATGACATTAGAGTCATTGAACAATGAAGGTTAGTTAATTATTACTTTTTTTTATTTGTCTTATAATTTTTTTCATTACCTTTTTAAATTTTGAGTAGCAATTTATTTATTGTCTCTGCTTCAATGCTTGACATGCATGATATAAAACATGACTTGTGACTCTTCTTTCATTTTAAAAATGCTCAAACAAAAATCCAACCAACCAGTGCTTGAACATTGTTAATGTTTTGGCTGGTATATATATACGTTTTTATATGATTTTGATTGATTAATTTTTATATTGCTGATTCAATTATTTTGCCACCTACAGTACAACCTACTCAAGTTCAATCTAATTCTACTCCATGTCCTACTCAAAATCAATCCAATTAAGAGATTTCATATTGCCAAGAACAGTTAATAGTGTCACACCCCAACTTCCTTGGTATGACAGTCCTAGGGTATGGATAGGTTTAACACCACCAAGCACCCGAAGAACCATCTAAACATAACCTAGATCAACAATTATAATCATACACATACTATAAAGAACCATTATATAACATAATCCATCATTCATATGATCTTGTCATACATAATTCATCCATTGTTCACTATGGATCAAGATCAATCATAACGATCATTCATAATGAACAATAGCAAAAATAACACTTCAATCATTTTAAGAATCATTCTATCTAGGCTTACACCTTAACATTATACTATGGAGCGCTATAGGATGAATACATAATATAATACCCATAATATAAGAATTCAAAACAATACGTTAATGTAGCTTCTTGGAGGAAAAGAATCAAGAAGCTTTATCACTCGCCAATCTATCCTCCTCAACTCTAGCACCTGAAATCCACAATTGAAGAGGAATAAGCCTTCAACTTAATGAGAGTATGAATTACATTTATACCTGTGGGTTCTCAAAGAATAACATTGGGAAATTTCAACAATTGAATATCATTAGAAATCATGATCATCAACATGGGATATATCAATAACAACAATGCCTACAAAGAATGGCATCATACATATCAACTTTAATAAAACATTAACATACATTCATCATAATGGAATACAAATGGGCGGGACAAAACCACCATCCCTATAGCATCCAAACATCATTAGGGCAGTAACTTCTCCTTTTTAAAGTATATCTGGCCGGATATATACCTAGAGTACATAGTTCTCTCTAGGTAGAACACTAATATATAGGACTCTATCCGTTGAGTCACCGGTGCACACGGTCTAATGGTTCTTATCCCCTATTAGTAAGGCGTTCTATTATCATGGTTATATCTTGGTTAAGCTTGGTAGATATATTATCAATAACATTAGCCCAAATGGCCATCATAATCAAAGGTTTGATACTTTAATATCAAAGAACTAATTTGCTATTCAAGACAAGTAGTAAAAGCAATAAAAGAAGTAACATTAAACAGATTTAATTTCAAGCTTTGGCATTCGAGATTCAATGAGAAGGCATTCATTCAAGGTGGTTCACATTTATAAATATAATTCATAACTCACCTCTATCGCCAAATACTTCAATCCAAACTTAAACTCTCATCTTGGATGAAAATCCTCCAATCCTTGGCCTACACAAATATGGCCAACATTTCCATCAATCTAGAGTCTATAAATTCTAATTCTAAGGACGAATTCTCAAATTTAAAAGAAAAAATATCTTCAAACAGCAAAGATTAAACTTATTCCCTTAAGAACAATTCTAGAGTTATATCAAAAATAACCATCAACCCATCAATAGCAATTAATACTCATAATCACTTCCATCTAACTCTATAAAGATGCTAAAACCATCTAACAACAAAACCCATAAGAATTAATGAAGGTTTAGACGTTACCTTTAAATGTCTCTTCCTTACCAAACTAAATCTTTCAAGAATTTAAGAGAATCCACTTAGATCTTGAAGTATTCCTTGAGTCCTTGGGTTATTTCAATGCATCTTAACCTTTAAGAAGCATTAATGAGACTTTGGTGGGGGTTTTAGGGTCAGAAAAGTCAAAATATTGAAGTTAGGTTTAATCTTCTCGATTTGACGCTGCTACTGTCCTTTTTATAAATCCCGACCTTGAATGAGCGTTCACTTCTTCTTGAACGAGCGTTCACTCCATTGAACGTGTATTCATCTTCCAAATCCAAAAATATACACTGTTCACACAGAGGACTTTTGAACGAAAGTTCACAATCATGAACGAGCGTTTAACACCATTGAACATGCGTTTAAGCCTGTAACAGCCTATTTCTTCATCTTTTTAACTCCCAATACTCCAAATTTCATCCAATATAGTTTAAGCAATCCTTAATACACAAGACACAAACATATCCCATCCTAATAGTTCCATAACATCACAAACATAGCATCTTTAGTTTCAATTCAACAACATCATCATAGAATAACCAAAGAATGGATTTCATCATCAAAGGAATATAAACATATATACATATACACATCATACATTGTACGTACATAACTTAACTTAATCATTCCTTTACAAATCATAAACACACAACAAAAATCTTGGGTGTTACAAATAGTGTTTCAGAATCTGCTCTAACTGAGATTGGCAATTCATCAAGTATACTTAATGACCCATCAACATTCGAATCACCAAATAATGAAGGTTTGTTAATTTACTCTTTATAGATTTTATTTTAAATATTTTTTCCATCAATGATTTATATATTTATTAGATTTTATATTCATAAGCTTCTCTCATTTATGTTAATGATTAATAATTATAGCTGATATCACAAAGAAGAGAGGTCGCGGTGTAGCTAGAGGCTTTGAAATTAAGAAGCGGATGAAAGAGGGTAAGAAAATTGGAGTTACATTTAAAAAATGAATGTATTTAGCTGTTGGTTCAGCTAAAAGAATATTTAAGATGGAAATGGTTGTTCTCACTCGATTATGGGCACTGATTAGAAAATTTTATTGGAAAGATATGACTCAGGGAGATAAACAACCCATCTCCACAAAACATGAGGTGATATTTATTATTAAGAATTTTTTCTTGCCCATAAATTTATAATTATTGAATTTTATATTATCGAGATCATAACTTTGAATTGAATATTTGTAGAGTGAGTTTGATATATGCTTAAATGATCCACATACAAAAGTGGTAGTCAATAAAATAATGGCAAGGCGCTTTACCACCTATAAATATCGATGTCACATGCATTACAAGAAATTTTCTAATCCTGAAGAAGCACATCAAAATCCTCCTGAGCATATAAAATTGGATGATTAGATTGCTTTATGTGAACATTTTGAAGGCGAAAATTTTCAGGTAATTCCTTATTTTTTTTAATATTAATAAATAACTTAAATATTATGTATCAAAATGAATGATAATCCAATGTGATATATAGCTAACCAAATAATTACACTGTGAAATGGAAATTGTAAAAAGAATCTCAATTAATACAATTATTATTTGTCACAGCCCAACTCCGCAACTGTGATGGTCCTAGGGCATGGGTAGGCATAAGGCCACCGAAAACCCATAGAACCCATCTATACATATAAATCTCATGGCAAAATAATAGCTAACACATACACTTATCCCAAGATCAGAACCTGAACTCATACACATGCTCATAATCTCGTACATCTTATAATTCTCATAGAACAATATATATATATATATATATATATTCATCCATATAATTTCCATTAAGGCCAAAAGAATATCTTTCTTTTACACACATGGAGCACTAAAGTATCTTAAATACATAAATAGTAAATGGAGAAATTACATTGATTAAATTAGTTCTTTAGGAAGGAAAAATGCCTGAAGAGCCGAGCTGATAAACGTCTAATCTCTTAAAAAATGGAATCATTAATGAGATAAAGTAGTGAGTAAAGAATATACTACCATACTTGTGAGGCTAGGTAATTCAAGGCTAGCTCACAAGGATGGTAGGGCTCATAACTTGTCATATGACTTACAAGATAGCAAATGAGAATCAATATCTCGTAATATACAAGAATAAATATGTATATAGCTCATGAAAGAAATCATAACTCATAAATAAATGGATATAAAAATCAACTCGTAACATATTAGGAATAGAGGCACTTTATTAGCATATTCCCCTCGTAATAAAGAATAGAGGCCGGTTGGGCATACTCTTCCTCGTAATAAGAGTAGAGATATAATTAACATACTCTTCCTCGTAATATATGAAATGGATCAAATTTCACGTTTAGGAAAATTTACCCTTCCTAGATAAGGGTAGGATATTATACCCTATCCATCGGGTTACAATGTGCACAATGTCTGATGATTAACCCACATCAGTCGGGGATTTCTATACCATTAAGGGTTATCAACATATAGATAAAATAATTAAGGATCTCATAAGAAAATAGCTCATGTGGTTCAAATGGTTCTCATACTCATAGACATATAATAATATACGATTCTCATAATAATAATAATTAGTAAATAGCTAATTAAGAGCATATAAAGTTTCATGAAGCAATATGGTTCAATAAACAATTTCTCATGGTGGCTCGTACAAGAATATAGGCATTAAGCCTTAGGAATTCAAATACAAGAATAATAGTATATTTTTTACTCACCTTAGACCAAAAAGAATCTCTATTACTCTTAGCAACTCCTCAATCACATCGATTCCTCTTGGTCCTCATGATTTCCATCAAGCCTTTTAAGAGGAACTAAATATGTAAACATATACAAATTAACAATACACATAACCCATGCTCTTAAAATCACTATACACATGCTAGACTCCTGATTTTCTAATCCTATTCCCTTCCCAAGCATAAATCATAACAATGGAGAAGAAGAATATAAAAGAAATGCAAAATCCTAACTCACCTCTTTAAAGAATGCTTCAAGAAATGAAAGAAGGAATGGACAATTTCAACCCTAGATCCTTTAGTTGAAGCAATTAATGAAGTCTATTCACATTAAATGTGATTGGGTAAGAGATTCTTGAGAAAAAATGGGGTTTTGTGCTCTGAAATCTCGTGAAAAATAAGTTTAGGGCTTTAACTTTCTATTTAAAGTCATTTGCTCGATTCTAGTCTCGAGGTAAATCGCAGTCGTGATTCCCTTATCGTGGTCGCAACTTGAGCCTTGCGGTCGCTACCCGATATTGTTCACGTGACTGTTCATTCTGGTGGCAAATTCATGCAGAGAGGTTCGCGTATGTGTTGTAGTCGCTACATTGGACGCAAAACCAATGTCGCGGTCGTGACACCTAGATTACGGGAGCGACTTATGCCCTGCTGTTCCACTTTACAATTTAACTTCCATTTCTTAGGAAACTCAATTCACATTCATCCATACACATGATATACATTTTAAATTCATTCATATACTTAATGAGAAGTCCATACATGAATATTCAGGGTATTACATTCTCCCCTCCTTATAGAAAATTCGTCCCTGAATTTTATAAACATATAGTATATATAGAATTATATAGAAAATAGATGAGGGTACTTGAGTTGCATATCTTGCTCACTCTCCCATGTACACTCTTTTATATTATAGTTCCTCTATTGAACCTTATCCATTGCTATTTCTTTATTTCTCAACTTCTTCACTTGGCAATCAACGATAGCAATTGGAATCTCTTCATAAGCCAAATTCTCATCCACTTTTAGAACTTGTGGTTGCAACACATGCGATGGATCCAGTACATACTTCCTCAACAAAGACATATGAAATGAAGGATGTATATGACCCAAACTTGGTGGAAGGGCTAGTCTGTAGGAGACATTACCAACTTTTTCCAACACTTCGAATGGTCTCACAAATCTCGGTGAGAGTTTGCCTTTCTTTTCAAATCTCATCACACCTTTCATAGGAGAAACCTTAAGGAACACATGGTCTCATATGGAAAAGTGGACGTCTTTTCTCTTCGGATCTGCATAACTCTTCTGCCTATTGAAGGCAGTCTTCAATCTTTCGCGTATCATGGGTACCTTCTTAGAAGTTTCTTTAATCAATTCCAGTCCTTTGATATGTTTGTCACCTACTTCCATCCAACATACCTGTGATCTACACTTCCTACCACACAATGCCTCGTACGGTGCCATGCCAATGGTGGAGTGGTAACTATTGTTGTACACAAACTCTATCAAGGGTAAATACTTATCCCAACTCCCACCAAAGTCTAGCACACACATTCTGAGCATATCTTTTAGAGTTTGTATGGTTCTCTCTGATTGTCTATCGGTTTGTGGATAAAAGCTATACTGAAGTCTAATTGAGTACCCAAAGCTTCTTGTAACTTATGCCAGAATCTAGATATGAATTGAGTACCTCTATCTAAAATGATAGATATAGGCACACCATGAAGGCTCACAATCTTGTTCAAATATAACTGTGCATACTGGGCTACTGTGTAGGTTGTCTTGACTTCTATGAAATGAGCTGACTTGGTCAATCTATCAACTATCACTCATATAAAAGCATAACCTCTCAAGGTCTTTAGCAATCTTACCACAAAGTCCATCGTAATGCTCTCCCACTTCCACTCGGGCAACTTGATCTCTTGTAATAGGCCGGATGGCTTTTAGTGTTCAAAATTGACTTACTGACATGTCAAGCAAGAAGACACAAAATTAACCACATCCTTTTTCATATAAGACCACCAATAGCAATCCCTCAAATCATAATAAATTTTGGTTGCGCCTGGGTGAACATTGTGAGGTGCTTGATGGATCTCTTTCATGATATTTTCTCTAAGATCATTCACATCTAGTACACAAAGACGATTTCCATGGAATAACACACTATCTTTCAACTGAAATTTTGTTGTCTGACTCGTTTGTACTTCTCTCTTCAGCTTAACAAGTGAAGGATCTTCATCTTGCGATGCTTTAATCGCATCAATCAACTTGGGTTTCAATTGAAAGTGAGCAATCAACACTTGAGATTCAAAAACCTCAAATTGCAATCTCTTGATGAATAGATCCTTCAACTCTTTGATCAAAGGTCTCTTCCCCACTGCAATATGGGCTAAACTCCCCATCGATTTCTTACTCAAGGCATCCGCTACTACATTAGCCTTCCCGGGATGATAAAAGATCTGACAATCATAATCCTTGAGTAGCTCTACCTATCTCCTCTGCTTTAGATTTAAATCCCTCTACTATAAGATGTACTGGAGACTCTTGTTATCGGTGTAGATCTCGCACTTTTCACCATACAAATAATGTCTCCATATCTTGAGAGTAAAGATAACTGCTGCCATCTCTAGGTCATGTGTAGGGTAGTTCATCTCATGCTTCTTCAACTGTCTCGAAGCATATGCAATCACCTTCCCATGTTGCATAAAAACACATCTGAGTCCCACTCTTGAAGCGTCACAGTAAATTGCATATCCACATGATCCTTCTGGTAGTGCAAGTACTGGAGTTGTAAAGCAAGTACTGGAGTTGTAATGAGGCAAGTTTTAAGTTTTTGAAAATTCTATTCACACTCATCATCCCACTGAAATTTCACTTTCTTCCTAGTTAACTTGGTTAATGGCGAAGCTATCTTGGAGAAATCCTTGACAAATCTCCTATAATAACCTACCAAACTAAGAAAACTATGAACTTCTAACACATTTATGGGTTTAGGCCAATTCAACACTACTTCAATCTTCTTAAGATCCACTTGAATGCCATCTTTGCTAACCACATGTCCTAAGAAACATACATGATTAAGCCAAAATTCACACTTCAACAGTTTGACATATAGTTGATGTTCTCTTAAGGTCTGCAACACCACTCTCAGATGCTCTTCATGCTCTTCTCTACTCTTTGAATAGATGAGAATGTCATCGATGAATACAATGACAAACTTATCCAAATATGGTTTGAACACTCGATTCATCAAGTCCATAAATGCTGCTGGAGCACTGGTCAACCCAAATGGTAACACTGTGAACTCATAATAACCATAACTCGTCCTAAAAGCAGTCTTACATATATCCTCATTCTTGATTCTGAGCTGATGATAGCCCGATCTAAGATCAATCTTGGAGAAGTAACTTGCTCCTTGCAATTGATCAAACAAATCATCTATCCTTGGTAAAGGATACTTGTTCTTAATAGTCATTTTGTTCAGCTATCTATAGTCGATACACAGTCTCATAGAACCATCCTTATTCTTCACAAAAAAGACTGGTGCACCCCATGGCGAACTGCTCGGTCTGATAAACCCCTTATCCAATAAATATTGCAATTGTACTTTCAATTCCTTGAACTCTACAGGTGCCATTCTGTAAGGAGGAATGTATATTGGTTGAGTACCAGGAAGAAGTTCGACATTGAACTCAATCTCCCTTTCAAGTGGTAAACTTGGTAACTCTTCTAGAAACACATCTGGAAACTCACTAACTATTGGCATTTGTCGTACCTCATTAGGAGTTTCCCTTGTATCAATCACATGCGCCAAATATCCTTGACATCTCTTCCTCAGAAGTCTCCTTGCTCTAATAGCTGATATGAAATTGGAAGGTACATCACTTTTATCCCCTTGAAACACAAACTCATGCTCGTCTCGTGGCTTAAACTCTATCTTTTTCTCATGACAGTCTATGTGAGCATGGTTTTTGGAAAACCAATCCATACCAAGAATCACATCAAACTCTAGTACCTCCAACTCAATCAACTCACTTGGAAGTTCTCTCCCATCAATCTCTACTATGCACGAAGGATACATATGTTTCACTTCTATTGTTTTCCCTAAATGTGTAGACACTTTTAAGGGATTATTCATGATTTCTCTACCGATCCCCAATCTCTTAGCAAAGCATGGTGGAACAAATGAGTGGGTAGCACTCGAATCAAATAAAACTCTAGCTTGTGCATCTTGGATAGGAAGGATACCTGTCACAGTAGTATTGGAAGTACGAGCCTCCTGCTGATTGAGGTAAAATACTATGTCTCTATGCGAGTTAGCTCGAGAGATTGGAAAAGATTCTAATAAGGGGAGAGCCTCAGCCTATGGCGAGCCGGCTCGAGAGATAAGATTTGATCGATCAGGTGAACCCTCTTGACTTAGTTGATCGGGTGAAGGACCTTTGGCTTGGCTGATCGGGTGGAGGATCCTTTAGCTTGGCTGATCGAGTGGAGGACCCTTAGGCTTGGCCGATCGGGTGAAGGATCCTTTAGCTTGGCTGATTGGGCAGAGGATCTTTTGGCTTGGCTAATCAGGTGGAGGATCCTTTGGCTTGACTGATTGGGTGGAGGACCCTTTGGCTTGGATGATCGGGTGGAGGATCATTTAGTGAAGAGATTTGGTTGATTCTGATTTAAGGGGATTAACCTATCTATTAGGCAACCTAGGTCTTGGGCTTAGGAGATAGGACTCTCTTTGAACAGTGAGAGGGATATGCTTTGATTTCGGTCTACGGTGGGACCTTTCGGGTGGCTTGTTTTCATCAAAGAGATGGGGCTTTGAAAATGAGAGGTAGGCTTTCCACAAATAGCTTGGGCGATGTG
>CATKHJ010473724.1:0-21196 GCA_949750685.1 Vernicia montana
TATATATATATATATATATATATATATATATATATATATATATATATATATATATATATATATATATATATATATAGTAATAAGTATTTTCATCATTATTTTAATTTTAATAATATTTTTTTTTACAAAAACTAACTTTTAATTCTAAAAATTACAAAAATTTAAACTTTTGATTTAAAAATTAATTTTTAATTATAATTAAATTTCAAAAATTAGCAGTTAGATTGACTTTTAATTTTTTTATTTAAAAATTATCTTATACAAAGTGGTTGGATATTCAACTAACCGTTCACTTATAAAATTCCAACTAAATAAACATTTAATTAAATAATATTCTCTCAATTCTTTTTTATTTGTCGTTTTTTTAATTTTTTTTTTCAAAATATCTATTAATTTAGGAAATCAATAAGATTTTAATTTTTTTTTCTAATTTTATCCTTATCATCTACTTTATAATTAATGCACATTTTATCCATTACTCTATAATCAATAAGAATAATTTAGTTATTTTATTTCTGAAATTTAGAATAATTATTTATTTATTTAAAAAAATGACAGATAAAAATAAATGAAAAGAATACTATATTTTTAAGAGTGGAATCCATCTTCTTTTTTTTGGCCAAGGAATCCATCTTCAATTTTGATACAACAATAAGGTTGAACTTTCATTACCGAAAGTTTTATTTTAAAAGATAGAGTAAGGTTTTATTGTTTTATAGCTACATTTGTTCACAGCGGAGTTTGGATTTGTAAAATGATACGACTTGCATTTTTCTTTACGTATTGAAATTCATGACTCAAATCAACAAATAAATTTATTTATAACTAATGAGTGTACTCTAATACTTAAAAATTATAAAAATAATGTGGCCTAAAAAATAGTTTCATAACTAGAAAGCTAAGAGTTAAAAGAAAATTTCATTATACTAACTTTTTTTTTTTTATAAATAAAATGAATATTTCATTAATAACCGATTAATTAGTACAACTTCAAACAGAAAAATAAATTTAATTGCATTCAATAAATATATATAAATATTGTTATAAAAATAAGATTATCTTATAAGTTTTATTAATCGTGTTGACGTAACAATTATATACAGCATATTAGATGCGTTTGGCACATCGACAAGAAACACATTATATTCGGTGGCTATATTAAATCACAAATCGACTTCATTGTCTTTAAACAAGTCCGATTATTTAAATATCAGATTCAAACTCCTTATAACTTTTATGATGAAAGACAAACAAACTTCTACAAAAAAAAGACAAAATAAAAAATTTATTAAATCTCATAAAAGGATAAGAAAACTCATAAAATAAATGAAAAAAAAACTTAAATTCATGTTTAGAAAAACATAGATTTACGTATATCTCTTGTTGAAAACAAAAACTAAACACAATAAATAAAAATTACTCACCGCTGATTGAATGAAGGTCGACAGTGACTCAAATAATAAACTTTAGAAAAAATAAAAAAATAAATTAAAAGAGAAGACAGCTAAGGTTTTCATGAATCGTTTATTAATTATACTAACTTACTAACCAACTTTTAAATCAATTTATGTTGAAGTTTTTTTTTTTTTTTCCCCTCAATACTAGGGAGGAGAAATAAACATATTAGGTTACACCCCTTTAACATCTCTCATAAAATTAGTGACAACTATTTATGATTTAGAAAAATCAAAAGGAAAATCAACCAGACCACACCTAATTGGTACGTTAAAATGTTGTTTAAAATTAACATATCTTAAATTTGAATTAGAATGAGAATCAAATATACCAATTAAAAAAATATATTATAATTTAAAGTCACAACTTCTTAAAATCATTTTATTTTTTTTCAATATTAGGAAAATAAAATAAATTTTAATTTATTATATAAATCATATATACATTTTCCTATTACATTATGTTTGGATTTACAATTTTAATATTATTAAATTAAAGGTATATGTCTGGATTTACAATTTTAATAATATTATTAAATCAAAGTAAAAATTATTGTAGGAATGAAATAAGAGTGAAAAAATATTTTTATTTTAAAATTTTTATTTAAAATTTAATTTTATAATTTGGAAGTAATTTTTTTTTACTATAGAAAAAAATACTATATTTTTTAAAATTTATCCTTTAATAATTTAAAAAAAAAAAATTATGTCCAATTTAATTGAATCATGAAGCTTTATGAAAATGTCTTCTCTTTTAAAAAATAGTGATTATAATACTTCATCTATTTCATTTTATTCGAAACTTTTTTTTTTTAAATGTTTCAAAAATATATTTCATTTTTATTATTAACACATTTTTTTACTCTTCATATCTATTTTATCATTAGATATTAATTTATTTTTTTTTCATAAAATTTATAACAAATTATATCTATTAAAAAATATATTGTTGTATGCATTCTTAAATTTTATAAAAAAATTATTTCCGTATAGATTAAAAAAAATAAACCTTGGAAAACGAGTCAGCTAAAGGAGTAAAAAGAAAAACCTTTAATTTGGCGGATGAGTGTAGAGAAAGGCAAAGTCTCACTCGCTCAGCCTTTTCATTCAATACTCTGTTCCCGCCATCTCACGTGCGTCATCACCTCCTCTTTCCCGTCCCTTTCTTCTAATAATTAATCAATTAATTAAAAATTTTAAAATAATTTTAGAAAATAAAACCTTTTTAGCACTAAAAAAAAAATCAAAATTTGATATTCTATATATTTTTACAGTTAATTTGGTACATAGATTCATAATATTTAGTAATATTAATTAGTAAATAATAAGATTAATAATTTCACCCGATAGAAATTGTTAGAAACATAAAGTGCTAAATTTTATATAACATTGATTTCATGAATTAATTAAAATTTTAAAATTATTAAGTCAAAACTGAATTATATGTATCAAATTAGTGTTATTTACAATATTACAGTTTAATTAAGTAATCTCATGTATCAAACGGACTGTTAAATTATTAATATGTATTGATTCACTAAACCGACTCCAATCTATATTAAAAAAAAAAAAAAAAAAAACTTCACTCTAATAACTTAATTTAAAAGTTGGAATTTCACTTTATAATAATAATAAAAATAATAATAATACAAAGTTAGTAAAATTTCTAATCTAATAATATTCAATTTAGTAAAAAATGTTAAAAAGAGAAAATTATTTTTTATTGTGTATTTTATAATTATTGTGTATTTTTATTAGATATCTCCCTCGCTAATATAAAAAAAAAATATATTTTTTCATTATACTATATTATAATTTGCAAGGATACTTTAAATTTTAAAAATACTTAATGCTCAGTTAATTAATTTCACATTATTTTTTAAAATTGTTGTAATTATAATAATTTATTTTTTAAATAAAATATATTTCAGCAATAAAGTGGTATTACATAAAAATTTTCATATATTCTAATCTATTAACTCTCTCTCTCTCTCTCTCTTAAATTCAGTCGAAAGCAAATAATTCACATCAAAATAAAGAGAGCTGTAAATGGAAAAAAAATTCATTTATATTCTAACTTAAAAATCCAACTCTTACGGATAAGAAGAGAATCAAACATTTTTATTAATCAAAATTTTTTGGGAACTTTATCAAATAAATTAATCATTGAATTTAATATATTTTTTTACAAGTGCTATTTTTACATTGGCGAGAATATATCTTGGCCACATATTTAATTAAATAAAAAATTTAAATTAGAATCAAATTTATAAAATAAATTAATATATACTATATATAAATAAAACCACACAAGAAACACCAAATTATATAAAACGACAAAACCTCCCTAAACCCTGTCAGAAATATCTGCAACACAGTAGTTTAGTTCAATTATTACCGGAAATAGCCGGTCGTCGTCGTCCCGTTTCTCGAAACCCTATGCTGTAGAGAGCCCCTCTCCATAGAAAGAGGTGACTGTAACAAAGATTTTGTGTTTTGTTGAGTTTATTAATAAATGTTTTAATTTTATTTTCAGAGTTTGTGTATGTGTGTGAGTGAGTGATAGTCTCTCTACTACTACTACTGCTGCTGCTACTACTGCTACTCTCTTTCTTTCTCTGTATGCGTGTATGTGCATCCCAACCTCCATAACATATCCCCAATTTTTTGTTTTTTCGCTCTCTCTCAATTCCTTCACGTATCTCTGCTAAGTCTGCCATTTTTGCAGCCTCAGAAGATCATGATAACCTTTCATTTCGTCATCCCCGCATCTCTTTCACTGTTCTCTCTTTCTTTCTTTCTTTAATTAAATATAATATAATACTAATAATACCTCTCTAGTTCTATTCTTCTAATTCCTCCGTTTTCTTCTTCTTCTTCTTCTTCTTTTTTTTTTTTTTTTTTTTTTTCATTTCTATGGCGGGGGGTTTTGGGCCCTACCATGTCCCACAGCAAAGTAGAAGAGATAAGCTAAGAATTGTGGCTCAAAACCATCCTGACCTTCATGGTTGTACTGGCTTATTGCTTCCTTTATACGATCCCTCACTTCTTTCTTCAGATTTGTTAGCCTGTGCAAATAACGCACTCTCTAAAGCAAACCCAGTTTGTGTAGTGAAAGAGGAAGGTCATAATTTAATGGGTTTTGTTAGTGGTGGGATTGTGAATGCTTCTTCTTCTCCTTCTTCTCCCACTACACATCATCCTTATTTGGATCCGCAATCTTCTTTGCATTTAAACCCTAGCTCAATTCACGATATTAATGGTAGTCCATTTCTTTATACACCGCATAATCTTCAAAACCTCAGAGATTTTGACCAGCCATATAATGGTGGTACTGAAACTGTACCGTTTAAACCAGAACCTTTGTCTTTAACTCATGAGTCTAATACCACTGGCCAAGGTTTATCTCTATCTTTGTCTTCTCACCATACCCATCAAAATAATCTCCCTTTAGAGCTTAATTTGCAAAGATATGGGTCTGCTGTTTACGGTGATAAGGTTACCGCTGGCGGCGGTTGTGGATATACAGTTCCTGGCATTGTTGGAGGCAGTGGGTCGACCTCGAATGAGTTGTCTAGAAGTTCGGTCCCTCTCGGGCCGTTCACGGGATATGCTTCGATTTTAAAGGGATCAAGGTTTTTGAAGCCTGCACAGCAATTACTTGAAGAGTTTTGTGATGTGGGTCGTGGAATTTACAGCGAGAAGATCACGATAGATACTTCTTTGATGGAACCTCCTGTTGACTGTTTGAATACATGTGGAATTGTTGATGAACCACTAAATTGTGGAGATGGAGGTGAAAGTCGGAGAAAAAAGTCAAGGCTGATTTCAATGCTAGATGAGGTATGTATCTGTGATGTGATATTGTTCTTCTATTCTTTGTTTCCTTTTTTGCAAGCAGTTCTTGTGTTAACTTCAAGAAATATGTTAATATGTAGTATAATTTTCTTTCCTGCATTTTAGTCCTATAGTCTTGTCTTTTTGAATTTTTATAGATCCATATAATTTTGATTTTTAATCTTCCTTAGATATGGGTCTTTGCGAAAACCAAGCATTTTGTCAATGTGGGAGCCACCCTTGCCATTATTAAATAAGTAATTGATTCTATAATGTGCTGGGGCAGTCATTGCTTAAGCCAAAATACAATTGGTGATGTTGCATGACTGAGTGATTCTCTATTGTTAGTAATTTATATAGTTTTCCTCAACTGTATAGTTAGATTCTTGTTATTCGAGAGTTAGATGGTGTTGATGATCACAAAATCATCTTTTATGAAAAGTCGATAGGAGGGAATATATGCACAAAGATTGTTGTTATAAAGTGTCTGACAGCCATAGAAAGAGTTCTAATGGGTCACAAGTTCTAATAGGTGACAATGTCACCATGTTTTGGGCGTATTGTGCATAAAGTGATTGAAGGAATCCACTCGAAAAGATTTATACTCCAAAAAAGTGTGTTTGTAAGGCAATAATTGTATTCCAAACCTAAAGAAAACAGATGAGTAGATGACAAGGTGTCTGGACTTTTTGAAGGACTGGTTTCAATTGAAGTGGGTTAGGCTAACTTAGCAAATTATCAATTTGGGATGTGATTCTGACCTTTTGAAGAAGAAAGATAAGTTTGAGATGGAATAATTCCTCCATGTGCACTTTATGTTCTCCTCTTCATCATGGGCATTCATTTTACACTTGGATACCTATAGCATGTTATGATAGTGCATTTAGTGGTTGGTCATGATGAGAGCAGTCACATTGAATTTGAATTATGTATGGTGGTTAGATTAAGATAGATCTTGCCGTTAATGTTTTACTGGATGTATTTCAAATAGTCTACATGCAATTTAAGAGAATATATAGATGGATTAGTCACTTGGAACACTATGATCAACTTGCACAATATCGTCATGATTGTGGAGTGGAGAAAGCACAGTAGTAGAATTTGAAATTTTGCTACTTCTCCACGTGGATTTGTGTCTGGATGAAATTTGTGGTGCTGCATCAAAAAATATTTTATAATCTTATATGTATATATTTATACATGATCCATCAGCTTTTGAGTATTGACACTTTGGTCCTTTTTTCCTTTACATTTTTAGTCCTTGTTTTTAAAGAAAATATCCTGTATTTTATAGGGCAGAAATGACATTTTGGAATTTTGGAAAAGTGGAAGCCAAAGAGTGAATCATGCCAAACCTCAAGGGATTCTTTGTAATTTTATTTTTTTAAAAGATTTTATGTCCTTCAAGGAGGAGCTTTATATTCAGATTTTAAGCAAAGAACTGAATCTGTTGCCATCTCATATGTTCCTTGTATAGTATTTGGCAAATCTCTTTGGATGCCATGATGAAGGTCACATATAGTATTTAAGTAAAAATGTTGTTATTTGATAACATATATCTTTTGCTTGAACGCTATGAATAGGATTCAAATTAAATTGCATTGAGTGATTTTTAGCGAAGACTCTTCTAAGCTGAGTTGAGCTGGTCTTAATTTTCTAGAACTTCACAATTTGTAGTCGCCTTTGCATTGGTTCATTTCATTTACCTGTTTTGAATTTTGAGTGGACTGTTGTCAATTTCACTTGGTGAGTTAGCTAGTATTTGTAGTTAGAAGGGAGGGGGAGATAAGCTTGAGTTGCTTACCCATTTTGCACCAAGTTAATGCCAATAAGGTGCATGGTCAGTGGCATTCATATAAGTAGTCAGCCTCTCATAGTGTTGTGCTTCAGTTAGCAGGAGTATATAACAAACATACAATTTTTTATTCTTGTATTCGTGCCTTTCCATGTAATATATGTTTCTAATGAAATCTAAATCACGGTAAATGTTGGGGATATTATTAATTGATCTGAAGCTAGCTAGTATTGGCTTTTATGTTTGAGTTGTTATGATTCTGTTAATGCAATTCCATTCTTTGGTATGGCATTAAAATTTAGTGTGGTGTTGGATTAAAATCATTTTAGCTCTATTAAGTTCTCCTTTCCTTTCTCCAATATGCAGTTAAGGCTGTATTTCATTTATGTGTGCAGTCTTTGGCTGATAAGCACTCAAGTTGCTAGGTCTTCAGAAGATTGATAAAAAGAGGTCTCACGTTCTTATTTATTGTTCAGAATACTTTTTGGAAATGTCATTCCTAAAAACCTATCTTTGGTAATGAACATTGGAAGTGCTAGTTAATTGAATTGGGAAGAACTCATGTTGTTTCCTAGAGATATGAGATTGATTCTTACATCCATTAGGATGGAGTTGAGGACGATTAGGGTGATGTAACCACCATGCAGGTAGTGGGGGCAAGTGCCCCAATGCCTCCATGACATTTGACTATTTGAGAGCTTTAGTTTAATATAACTTTGCCTTCCGCTGAACAATTTCAATTTCTTGCTAATTAGTCATTGTTTTGGTCCAAAAACTAATTATATTTATTTAATTCAACTAAACTTTATCATTTTATGGTTAATAAGGTTAGATCAACCTGCCAACTAATGTTCCATTTTTTCTTTTAAATTTGTAGCTTTTGTTCCTTTTATGATCTAATCCACCATAATTTTCTCTTAAACAATAACTCACATCGTTTTCTCTTATGAAAATAATTTTATATAGATATATATGTAGTTTTGTGTCTCTTCTATTCCAAAGTATTTGTCCCCACCAATAAAAATTTATGGATTTGCCACTAAAGACTACTGTTCTATCTAGTACATTGGTCAAAACCAACAAAAGTAGAGAAATAACAAACTAGGAAAGCATAAAATCTAATTTGTTGAGCATATTTCTTACTTCATTGAGGACATAGGGATCAATGTCTCTGTTATTTGATTTTGATCACAGAAAGTTTTAGTTTTCCAACGCATGGCCTGAAAACCCTTTATTTATGTGAAGTTCAAAAACCAACAAGCTGCTGGAAAATGAGAGGAAAAAAAAGGGTTCAGCACCTCATTTTGAATTATCCTTACCGGCCAATCCGGAAGCACATATTCTCGTATTCTGGTATTTTAAGGAGGTTGTAGCTAGTAAATATGAAATTCACTTGAAAACATGATCCAAGGCAACCACACCATTCTTAGAGTTCAACCATGCTAATGCTGGAGAGGATGGAAGTGCTGAAATGGGAAAGGTTAGGATTTGATGCCAGGTTAAGTTGGCCCTTAACCATTCGATGGTCGATGCTAAATGTTATAGGGGCAAAGTGGCCTCCTTATACCATTAAGAGTTTCTTAATCTACAAACTTGCATGTCCATGCTTGCTTACAATCTTTCTTTTCCCTCAAGCTTTATTATTTATGGGTTCATGAATTGAATGAGAAGTTCTACTGCTAATTTTGCTTCATCATTTTAATGGGAGATTTATTAAATCCACGTGCTGGGAAAGATAACCAACCACAGAACCTACCGTCTGACATTGCTAATGCGAAACCTACAACTGCGAAATCCAGGGAGCTGTTGAGAATTACCTTGCGTATTTTTTTTTTCCTTTCCCCCCTGTGATATTACATTATTTTGGGTGGTTAAGGTTCCATTATTTGTTTATTGGCCATGATAAATCATTAAGGGTGTTCCGGGTTGAATTATGCTGTTGGTCCTTGTGCAAATCATCATACCTTTAATAAATGAGATTGCAACTGGTTGAGTGGTAATTGGTGGTTTGCTGTCCAAATTGGCAGCAACTTTTTGGCCACTAATGCTCTAAAGCGTTTGACAGTTATGCTAGAAGAGGAGAAATGAATCTGTAATAATCATCCAAGTCTTGCTTATTTTTGATAGAAAATTTGTTTTTCCCACTCTTATTAGACCTATTTATGCATGTTTCCTGAAACTTATTGCTGTTTTTATCTTATTTAGGTTTACAGGAGGTACAAGCATTATTATCACCAGATGCAAGCAGTTGTGGCATCCTTTGAATGTGTTGCTGGGCTTGGCAATGCAGCTCCATATGCAAACCTGGCCTTGAAAACCATGTCTAAACATTTCAGGTCTTTGAAGAATGCAATAACTGACCAGCTTCAGTTCAATAAGGGTGATGTTCAACTGAGCCGTGGAAAAGAAGAGGCTACAAGGTTTGGGAACATTGATAGAGGTCTTTACGTCCAGAGGCCTGTTCAGAATTCAGGATTCATTGAGCACCAGCCTGTTTGGCGACCTCAAAGGGGGCTTCCTGAGCGCGCTGTAACTGTCCTAAGGGCATGGTTGTTTGAACACTTCTTGCATCCGTAAGTGACAAACCTTCTCTATTTTTTTATTATTAACTGGGTACTTTTTGTTGGTAGTTTATTGAATTTTAACTTTCCGTGTATTGCAAATGGAACTTCAGTATTTTCCCCTTATTTATCCTCCTCCCTCCCCCTATCTCCTCATTTCTCGTTCTACTAAAGGAGTATATATGCACCAATCATTCTATTAGAATCACAAGAATTTTGTTTCCTGTTGCAGTTATCCTACAGATACAGACAAGCTAATGTTGGCCAAACAAACTGGTCTATCACGGAGCCAGGTATGGGTTTGAGACCAGAGAAACTTTTCCATTGCTGTATCTCATTTTCAACCAGTTAATAATCAAATATTTGTGTTCATATGAATTTGAAAGGTCATTGTTAGACAATTTTTGCATGTGAACCAGGTTTCTAATTGGTTCATCAATGCAAGAGTAAGGCTCTGGAAACCAATGGTGGAAGAAATACACATGCTGGAAACGCGACAAGCACAAAAGGCTTCACAAAGGGAGGAGCAAAATGCCAGCAAATTAAGTGATCAGGTTCCTCTTTCAAACTCTGTTGTATCAGACGAGCCATCGACCTCCACCCAGAGGATTCAAGACATCCCCTCCAAGCGCACTAGAAACGATCTTTCTGATTTACCTCCAGAGGAACCATTGAATTTGTCTTACAACAGTATGTCAAGCCATCCGCCAGTAGGAGTTAGCATGAGTACAGCAGGTGGAAGCAGTGGTGTTTCCTTAACACTAGGTCTTCACCAGAATAATGGGATAGGCTTGTCGGAGTCCTTTCCTATGAATGCAGCTCAACGTTTTGGCCTTGGCCTTGAAATGGGAAGCGAGGGATTTGTTATGGGGGGTTTTGAAGCACAAAATCGGCATTTTGGAAGGGATGTTATTGGAAGCCAACTTTTGCATGATTTTGTTGGTTGAAGAAGAGCTTGATTTGAAAAGCTACCTGAGCAGCAGTATTCATGCTAACAGAGTTTTATTCTAGATGTGTGTTTTTCGACAATCAAAACCCAAGCTTGATACAAAATGGCCAAGTGCTTGCCGTCATATGGTGTAACAAAGGTATGCTCATTTAATTGCAGTGTATATGATCTCTTAATATTGTGCCTAAGAGAAAAGATTGGTGTAAAATTCTTCTGTAAATCTATAATCAAATGATAAGAAACGATATCTTCAGGGGAAAATTAAATCACTGGGTAGAATGGCCTTTGGTAGTGGATTTCAATGTGAAGGAAAGCCCACATTTTACAGGCTTTCAGCATTGTCACAAGTCACAATGTTTAAGCTCAGTTGACAGAGATTCTGGCCAAGCCAAAATTCTGTAATCCTGGGACCTTTTCTGTCTCTCTCATATATTTTTCTTTTCTGAGTTAAAATCTCCACTATACCTCAACTTAATTCAATTTCATGCTTCTTAGTGAAAGTGTAACATTTGAAGTTTGAGGAATATCAATTTGTGGCTAATATCCTTATGGTTGAATTATTACCTCATAGTCAAAAGTTTGAACTTGGCATTTCCCTTCCCTTCTTGAAAGAATCAATCCGCTTATTTACGTTGATGAATTTATGCACTTCTTCTCATTTATTTGTGCTATTTGTGAGACTAAGTTTTGATTACATTTAGTGTATACATTAATATAATATAATATAAGAATATGTGGAGTTAAAAAAAGAAAAATAGATAAAAGAGTTATACTAATTAAAATATTTTATTGGTTTAAATGAAATGAATTTATATTAGAAAGGACGTCGACGTGTTAGAAATTTGTGATAATGTTGGATTACTTCAATGCCAATTTACTATACATAAAATTTTATCTTATCATATAAATATGCAGTGGCCGCCCCATAAAATGTCTAATTGACTGCTCCACTTCCAAAAGAAACAGAAAAAAATGAATGAATGTGAATTTTATGATTTTTTTCTTTAAAAAAAAAAAAAAAGTGTTTCAGTGATAAGATGATGAATTTATGCACTGAGCTAAAATAATGAATCCATTTGTAGGAGGGCCGAATTCATGTCTAATGTATTGGGCCCTCTAGCAAAAGTTCATTTATTAGGCCATCAGTGCCTTTCTCAACTCCCATGACTAACAAGTGAGCCACAACTTTTGCTAGTGGTGGCAATGGGGTGGGGTCGGACTACTATTCTTATTCTCGTCTTAGCGGTCACTTTATATACAAAGGATTATTTAGTGCTCATCTTTGTCCTGCAGATATTTTCATTCTCGCGAAAATTTCTGTTCCTAACTTAAAATTGAAGAATTCCCATTTCATTCGGAACAAATTTCCACGAAGAATGAGATTTACCACCATATTGCCATCCCAAACTTTTGCTTTGTTACAGTGAAAAAAAAAAAAAAAAAAAAGACTAATGGGTTTTCCTCATATATCTATGTCTGTCTGTGATTTTGGTCCAATAGCTAAGATCTGCTGTAGGAGTCCAATATAAACTATGTTATCAGGGAAGAGTTAAATGGGCCTCCGATATATTTATAGGTAAATAAAAGTATATATTTATTAAATATCATTTTAATTTCAATAAAATTCCTCTTACAATTTTTTTTTTTGTTTGTGAGAATTCAATAAGATTACAAATTGATCCGAAGATAAATGAGTCCAAACAAATTATTAGTACGTTGAAGTTAGTTGGATGGTATTTTATCTTTTTTTGAAATAAACTACTACATTTATTCCAAGAAAAAATAAATATGAACCGACTAAATTTAATTTGACATAGTAAATGTGTAATTGCAGAAGTAATTTGGTTTGTTACTGTGAAAGCCATTGAATTTAAATGGTAAAATTGATTAATATTTCAATTCTTATGTATGTTAAATTAAACATGGTCTTAATCCCGTTAAAAACACCCTTTTCTTTTAAGGGCGGCCCTTTCGTTCAAACTTCATACCACGTAGAGAAAAAATATTCCTAGCGTGTCCACGCTTCTCTAAACAGAATAAAAACCTTATTATTATTATTATTTATTATTATTTTGGCTCAGTTTAAAACTAGTAAAACCCAAAAAAGCCCCTCAAAAAAAGAGCACATTTTTAGGTGTTCTAGGGTTTCTCTCTTTCACCACCATGACTTCCATCTTTCTCCAATTTCACTGTTAGAGAGAGAGAGAGAGAGAGAGAGAGAGGGGAAAAAAAAGGCAAATCTAGAGAGAAGAAATTGAATATGGAAGCAAGGGTTGGTGTGGTTGTTGAAGGAGGACAGAGAGCTCTCAATTCTGCTGCTGTTCATGGAAGCGTTGTTGATGCCGGTGCTAGGAAATTTCTAGCACAGCACAATCATAATCACACCCACAACCACAATAAACAGCAGTCTCTCACTCAGCAAGCGCAAATAGGAACCGTTCAGCAGCTGCTAGCTGGTGGTATTGCCGGTGCTTTTAGTAAGACCTGCACGGCTCCTCTTGCTCGCCTTACTATCCTTTTTCAGGTCCCTTTTCCTATCTTCTGTCTTTCTCTCTGAATTTTTTGTTATATGTTGAATTGGTGTGGTTTTTATTTGTAATTAGTTCATTATACTTCAATTTAGATTATTAAGACTAACGCCTTTATAGGCATTAAAAATTAAAATTTAGATTATCCTGTTGAAAGGGTTTTAGAATTTGCAGGATTTAGTAAACGTGCTTCATTCTCATTCTAATTAGCCAAAAAAAAAAGTAAATATTTTTATAATATTTATTATTTTTTATCCCTTAAACATGCATGCATGATGCTAACTCAAAAATTGTTTGCTTAGCATGTTGCTGAATCAGTATTTATTTTTATTATGCCTGTTTGCTGCTAATTGTTTGTTGTCCTGACTGTTTCTTATTGTCTTAATCTACTAGGTTCAAGGTATGCATTCTGATGTTACAGCATTGAGCAAGGCTAGTATATGGCGTGAGGCTTCTCGTATTATTCATGAAGAGGGGTTTAAGGCCTTTTGGAAAGGCAATCTGGTTACCATTGCTCATCGTCTTCCTTATTCTTCAGTGAATTTCTATGCTTATGAACAATACAAAAATGTATGACAATGTTTTTTTCTTTCCTGAAAACTCTTGAAATTAAAGCCAGATGTGATCTTGCTAATTCTCAAATTTAACGTTGTCTTTGATCTTTTGTAGTTTTTACAATCAGTTCTTGGCCTGGAAAAACAGAGGGGAAAGTTGACTGCTGACCTTGCTGTGCACTTTATAGGTGGCGGATTGGCAGGAATAACAGCTGCATCTGCCACATATCCACTGGATCTTGTCAGGACACGCCTTGCAGCGCAGGTAACTCCAGCATACTTGGGTGAGTAAAGAGCTGTTTTGGGTAGGGGATGTGGGGGTGGGGAGTTCTTATTGACTGTTATGATGCAGGTTAGGTTTATTTCTGCCCATTTAACATGCATTTCCTTGTTAATGTCATCTTGACTTGGTTTTAAACTTTGCAGAGGAATGCAATGTACTACAGAGGTGTCTGGCATGCCTTTAATACCATATGCAGGGAAGAAGGCTTTTTGGGCTTGTATAAAGGACTTGGAGCAACATTATTGGTATGTTTTTGTTGTATGTCTCTTATCCATTTTACTTTATCTCATTTATTTCAAATGCCAATTGGGGTGCTTGTGCATTGCAGGGTGTTGGTCCAAGTATAGCAATAAGCTTTTCTGTTTACGAGTCTCTCAGATCTTTGTGGCAGTCTCAAAGGTGAGTACTCCTTGAACAGAGCAATATTGGGTCAATGTGCACTGTTATGTTTAATGTCTCTTTCTTGGTAGTGCTGTAATGATTTCTCATGAGTTTTTCTCACATTTGACTGTAGGCCCAATGATTCTACTGTTGCAGTCAGTCTTGCTTGTGGTAGTCTTTCGGGCATTGCATCATCAACAGGTGAGTGACCTGTGATTCAAGGCTCAATTCAGCCCTTTTTCTGATCATTAGAACATGATATGTACCAGAGATTTTGTTTTATCAGTCTTTGTTTTCAGGTCTTATTAATTTGTAGTTGCCTTATATTTTATTTAGATATCTGTCTTTGGGTATATTTTATTGTTTCCTATGCTGTAAAGTTGGAAAACAGAAAATTTGTTGGGTAAATCACAAAAAACTCATCTTAACATTTTGGAAAAATTTACACTTGGTTTCTTTTAATCTTTCCGTTAAAATATCATACTTTAGTACTTGTGAGTTTTTAAATGGAATAACCTTTTGGCCCTCTTAGATTAGACAACTTTTTAAATTCTTTAGCTTTCAGTCTTGAGATGAAGACCCAATTGTATATTTTTCCAAATATCAGGATTTTTTTTAAGTCACCCTGAGTTTATGTGGTCTCTAAGCTTTACATTAGCCATTCATTGTAAAGCACATGCTAATATGTTTGTACTGTTTGTTCTGTAATGTAAAATTTATCTTTTCTTTTATATTTGACACACATAGATCATTGATTTTCTTGTCGAGGTTTAAATGTGAATGTCATTTGATTGATACTGCTGCTCTTATATAGAAAGAAACCATTTATGGTGTAAACTTTGCACTTTGTTTGATTCTTGGAATTTTAGAGTAAAAAGTTTTCATGGGATTGTACTACAATTAATATTTTGGGATCCTGTGTCAAGGAAAACCTTCCCAAGTAGTATTTATAGCATGATTTTTTCTAACATTGTTTAGGCTGTCTATCAACTATTAAATGCTTGTTAAACTTTAGCAACTAGCAGTAAAGTTGATCTTAGTACACTTTTTCATGAGATATTTCATCATCTTGCTGCATTGTTAATATTTGTTCTGCATCATCAGTGAAAGTCTGAAAGACTTGTTGAGATGACAACTATCCATTGATATGGAGAATTCAGTAGGCCCTGACAAGGTCATTCATTTTTTTTTTAATTGTTTTTTCTTCTGTCGTCACAATTATTACAATCTTTGCAGCAATCCCATAGTTGATAATTTATAGTAACTTTCATGTTATTGATTATAAGCCATGTTCATATTCTCTTGAGTGATGTTTTACTGCCCTCATCATTTATAATAACATTTTTTATTAAATCAATAATCTTTGTTTATCATTGGCCACAATCATATCCATCTGGATGACTGATTTACTGTTATAATAATGTGCAGCAACATTTCCTTTGGATCTTGTGAGGAGAAGAATGCAGTTAGAAGGAGCTGGTGGTCGAGCCCGTGTCTACACAAGTGGCTTGTTTGGGACTTTTGGGCAAATAATCCGGAATGAAGGCCTGCGAGGCTTGTATAGAGGGATTCTGCCTGAATACTACAAGGTAGTTCCTAGTGTGGGCATCATCTTCATGACATATGAGACACTGAAGATGCTTCTATCCGATGTGCCTACCAATTAGTAATTGCATATCTCAGTTTGACATTCTACCTTAAATAGTGTCCATGAGGATTATCTATCTGTGCACATAAATGAAGGAGAAAATGGATGTGAAGAAGAATCAATCAATTTTGACACACTAGATGGTTGGTAGGAGAAATGCTCTGTGATACATGAGAAATTACATGGTGGTAAATTTTGCTGTTGCTACCTTGAGACCGTAATTTTTGATTTATAGGTGTATTGTGAAAGTGGCATAAATATATCCAATTCTAATATATTTAGGTGTTAACATCTAGAGAGTTAGCATTCATTGATGATCATTTCATCATAACAGTTTTGTTGTCTAAATGTGTTCATTAGTTGTACTTCTCAGTGCCAATGTTTTCATCTGTTGTATTCATTTTTGAATTTGAAAAAGTTATATGTTGAGAGAAGTTCTGTTACTATTTTAAACAGCAGTACCAAAAAATTGATACAAAGGGAATATTAATATAGAGCCTTTTATCTTCTGCATTTGAACTTGTTGGAATGTGAATTGCTAAACATTAGTAGCATGTTCCATTCCTACTTTTTCACTAGTCGAAATTTGAAATATTAACCAATAAATAATCAAACAATGAATTTACAAACTAGGTGTTATGATTATTTTCCAAAATACTAAAGCGGAAAATAATAAGAAAAATTATTTTCACTTTAATTATTTTCACTTCTTGTTATTGCAATTATATGCTACCACAATAGTTCAGGCATGGCTTTACCAATCATATTAATAACATTTTCAATGTGGATGAAAGGGCAAACCATTCATACTCGAGTTGGGGAATGAAAAACAAAAGATCTTATTTTGGACTATATCAGATTATCAATAGCATAGGACAAAACAAGTATCAGAGCCTTAGGAACAACATTTACCCAAACCTTCAAGTTAATTATAAATATAATTTATCATTTATAATTAATGTAATTATTTAAAAAATAAATAAATAAATAAAAAAAGCCTGAGAGTATCCCTGCACCAGAACAAGCCTGCATTGTGCTGAGGACAACAAGCGGGGGCCTTTCAATAGGCAAAAGAATAGAATATATTAACAGTGTAAACATCAAATCTGATAACATGTAAATGTGGCAACTCTTTCCTCTTCAGTTTCATAATCCACAACTAAATGTGTTCATAAAGCTTGAGATTCTTGGAATTCAATCACACTCACAGTATTAAAAGTAAGCTTCAAGCATACTAAACATTATACCCTCTCTCTATTCATGACGACAATTTTGTGATGAAGATTTTTTTCCTCTCAAAGAGTATTTTTCAAGTTGCGCAACAATGATCAATATTTTATACATAACAAGAGTTTATGATCAACTATAGAAGATCTCTTAGTCCTCTTGAAAAAAAGCAGTCAATTTTAAGATCAATCAAAAATATCATTGTCTTTGGAAAGCAAGCTTCTTAGCCTATCATTGGTTTTCATTAGAACAAGAATCAAAACATTGATTCCAGCGTATGAGCACCTTATCATATGCATAAACACTTTATACTATAGGAGAATATATCATTTTTTAGCTTTAAGAACCCCCATTATAAATTCTGATAATCATGGATATATATGAGCATCAGCAACTCTCTTCAATTCCCTACTACATATTAACTTTTCTCTTCTTCCTCTCTCATTCTGTTTTTTTCTTACAACCTTGATATTTGGGTCAGGATTGGGTAATCTGCATCCTGAGGTTTAGATTGTCATTGTGTGTTATGGATGATCTAGCCCCTGGGATGCAGATTACCTCGTCCTCACTAGCAATGCACGCAAGAAAGCTGGCTGCACGACAGAAAACACATCTGTATGCTCTTTCTTCTCAGGTTCTTTGCTATTTTATTTCTTATAAAAGCTCTTATAATATTGGGAATAGCTTGCTGCACAACTATAGTACTATTATGCTTTGCTTTTGATAGCTTCAGCATATATGTAGTTGTGTAGCTGGAAAACTATTATTAAATATGCAACCGGAGAAAATATAAATTTGCCTGTTGCATATATAGGTAACAGTTTTTCACCACCACTCACTCATAGATATTACTACTCGTATTAAATACAGAAAAATTGTGATTTCACATGGATAAGAAAAAAGAAAGAGATATTTCAGGTGATCTAATTTTGATTGAACATGCTGTAGACTCTTAACTATAGCTAACGAAAAATTCTTAACTTGAAGTTGCATAGCAAGAAGCTTATTTGAAATATGAATATGTATATCTGTCTCATTTGTTGAGTTTCAGCATTACACCAAGAGCTTCTTCCTTGCTTTGAGTGAAATCCATCTTTGAAGATTAGAAACTCCAGCATCTCGACCCGGAAGAAAATGAAACTTCCACATAAATGAGTGATGCAAAAGCCAAAATCTTTGCCAACCACACAATGCCAAGCTGGTCCATGAGCTTCATCAAATTTATGTTTAGTAAATTTGACAATTATTAACTAAGTCAATACGGAGTTCAAAATCAGTCGTCTGTGAAGCTGTGAACACTGTGATTTGTGAAAAAGAAAAAGTGAAGCTCTCTATGATTTATTCCCATTTTGCAAGTTGGCATATCCAAAATTCATATAGATGATCAAATTAGCATAATTCATTTAGCAGCCTATTCCAAGGTTTATTCTTGAAGAAAAAAGTTTTTTAAGGCTATATATATATGTATGTTGGAGGTAAGTGGCAGAGAAAATAGAAAGAATAAACAGAGGCATAGAATAGAACTTTCCTCTTATTGTTCTTCATTGATAATTTAGCTTTATATAGCTAGAGAAAATACACAAAGATAAGTCTAAACCTTCTCTAACAACTAACACCATGCTTTGGAGAGGTAAGATCCTAAAATTAAGTAATCCTTTACAGCTACTATACACCAACTGAAGTACAAGGACCATTCCTAAGACAGAAAAACTGAAATTACAAGCTAAACAAAGAGAATGAAATGACTAAACAAGCTATCAATTAAGTGTCATGAGAAAAATCTCTTTACTTAACAATATATATATATATATATATATATATATATATATATATATATATATATATATATTGACAAGACATGCTACTTTCAGAAAGATTGTTGCGTTATCAATTAGAATATTAGATCAAGGGCCCTCTTAACGATGACATCTACTAACCACGAATTGTATGGAATATGTGAATATTGTATATATAATATAGTTTGTTAATCCATGGAAGTGTTGGGAAATTTAATGGATATTTCACACGCACAGCGAAAATAAAAATTAATAAATAATTCATAACAAAAATAATAAAAATTTTACGTGGTTCGGTTTCTCAATAAACCTACATCTACGATTTATAAATGATAATTCACTATAACTCTTATAGTTACACAGTATAATTTTTTGATGGACAAAATTGTAAACTCTTTCTCACACAACACTCAATAACCCAGTACACATTTTCTCATAGTGAATAAGGATTAAAGAAATGTAGGATAATTTTTTAAAGGACAAAAATTATCAAAACTCTCTATCACAACATCCAATAACTCAGTACACCCTTTCTTACAGTGAACAATGATTAAATAAATGTAGGATAATTTTTAGACGGACAAAATTATTAAAACCCTCTCTTACAGATTTAAAAGTCTCTGTTTCTTTTCTCACACTCACACAAAATTCTCTCATTTTTGTTGTGATATTCTGTATGTTTTAAAGAGGAATGGAGATAGTCTTTATATAGGCTCCCAACCAAGCTCCTTTGTCAAATTGTAGGCACCGATTAATGCCTACATATTTGACACTTCCACCGCCCCACTTTTTTTTTTTTTTTTCTTTCTTTCTAATTTATTAGGCTGTGAGCCCTTCATGTTGGAGGGACCCACATATACATAACAAATCTCCTCCTCACAATAACAAGGAGGGCTTCACAATGACTATAACTCTCTGTCAGTCTTTTCCTGAGTATGAGTTTCTTCATGCTCCCCCTTGAACAAGAGTCTTCTACGCTTTGAGATTTAATAGACTTTTTCAAAATTTTTGTTGTGGGATCCGGTGAATAGTATCCGATACTATTCACAGTACGCCAATTTTTTATATACTGCTACAATAACAATATGTTGCTACAATAACCGTATGAGCAGTACTCCTGCTATTGTTACGAGTTGGACTTCTACAATTCCAAACAGAGTTGCTACAGTTCTTCAAACAATAACCATGCAAAAATTTTATACAATTACTATTTTACTATTCACCAAATTTTTTATTTTTACACCCGTTCTCAAAATGGATTGCACAAAAAAATTCTTTATATTTTTTCCCTCGCAGTATATCTTTTTTCCCAAAATATGATACTGCTCTGGACAACAGTCTCACTTCAGTCCCAATAAAATTTCTCTCTATCTCAAAATAAGAACCAGAAGTTCTGATACCACTTGTTGGAAAATTTTATGAGATATTTCACATGCACAGTGGAAACAAAAATTAATAAATAACTCACAACAAAAACAATAAGAATTTTACGTGGTTCGATTTCTCAATAAACATACATCCACGATCCATAAGGGATAATTCGCTATAACTTTTATAGTTACACGGTACAATTTTTGGACGGACAAAATTGTAAATCCTCTCTCACACAATACCTAATAACCCAGTACACCCTTTCTCACAGTGAACAAGGATTAAAGAAATGTAAGATAATTTTTAAACGGTTAAAAATTATCAAAACCCTTTCTTATAACATTCAATAACCCAGTAAACTCTTTCCCACAGTGAACAATGATTAAATAAATGTAAGATAATTTTTATACGAACAAAATTATCAAAACCCTCTCTCACAGATTTATAAGCCTCTACTTTTTTTTTTTCTTACACTTACATAAAACTCTTTTAATTTTGTTGTGATATTCTGTGTATTTTAAAGAGGAACGGAGAGAGCCTTATATAGGCTTCCAACCAAGCTCTTTTGTCAAATTGTAGGCATTGATTGATGCCTACATATTTGACACTTCCACTGCCCTACGTTTTTTTTTTTTTTAGGCTTTGAGCCCTCCATATTGAAAGGACCCACACATACTGATAACTCTATTTTCTTAAAGTTATTTTACCTATTTAAACTCAAATTTTGGTTCAGTTCTTGAGAATTTAATAATATTATTACTTATTTTGAAGAATAAATAATTCTAACAATTTATAAATAAATTATAAAATAT
>CATKHJ010473767.1:0-25099 GCA_949750685.1 Vernicia montana
AAAAGAGTTCTTTCTAAACTTTTATTCTTCAATTCAATAATAAGTTGTTACTATGTTTTCTATTAGATTGATTGTTAATTTAATTGTTTCTTTCTTCTTAATTATGAGGAGCTAAATTTCTTCTCTAGGATTTAGATGTAATCTTTTGATTTGCCTATAACTATCTTTGTTTAATTGATTTGGTTTTGATTATTGGAATTAATCTTTTATCTTAGAACTTAATGCTTGTGAATAATTGATCACTATTTACATGTTTAAAGATATTATGTGAAGTAGCGAGAGTGGATGTATAATATTAGTTCATTGAGATATTAGACCTAGGGAATGTGTTGCTTAGAGATAAGAACACTCTTTTGTAATTATTTAAAGGATTTCCATAAATCTTAATGGGTTTGTATTAATTGCTTGTGATCACAAGAGTAGACATAAGGTTAACATAAATACTTGTGTTGTGTCTTGAAAAAGAACATCATATAATTTAGGGAAATCTAATCATTAATTCCAATGAAAATAAATCAATCTAGAAAATATAGAAAAGTCATAGGTAATCAATTGATGAAATCTAAATCTTAGATCTCTATTATTTATTGAATTTATCTTTTAAATTTTCTTACATCTGTTTTAATTTTCTTTTGCTTTATAACTAAATTTATTTTTTAAATAATAGAGTAATCATACTTTTTGGTAATTGTCAATACCTTCCCTATGAAATCGACACTCTACTCATACACTATTACTTGCCCACGATCTGTACATTTGCAGATTTAGCACAACAAATTTTTGGCGCCGTTGCCGGGGAAGGCGACATTGTCAATATCAATAAAATTGATATATTCTATTACTTTAGATTTTTTTATTGCTATTATTATTATTATTGTTGTTGTTGTTGTTGTTGTTGTTGTTGTTGTTGTTTTTATTGTTATTTTTATTATTATTGTTATTATTATTAATCTTAATCTTATTATTGTTATTATTATTATTGTTATTTTTATTATTATTGTTACTGTTATTGTTACTATTTTTATTTTTATTGTTATTTTTATTATTATTGTTATTATTATTAATCTTATTATTGTTATTATTATTATTGTTATTGTTATTATTATTATTGTTGTTGTTGCAATTTGCTTCATAACTACATAATAATTTCTGAGAAATCCAATAAAAGTTGGCCCACGATCTATTTGCTTTTCTACGTGGGTAGTGATTCAAATTGAAAGTCAAGGACGAGCAATAGGATGGTTTATGAATTTAGTATCTCACATAGTCTTAAAGAGAGATATGAGTGGGATTTGAATAAGGAAGGGATGAAGTTTTCTTAGAATAGAAAAATACCTAAAACAAAAGGAAGAGATGTATTTTATTATTTTACAATATTTTGGAGAGATTTAAAAGGGTAGTTTTATCAAATTTTAAAATAAAATTATTTATTGCTTTGGTCCTAACTAAATTTGCTTTAACAATATCGCCACCCAAAAGAAAATTCCAGTCTAAACATTTAATATTTACTCTTGTAAATGTTCTCTCCAAAAATACTCTTTCATCCTTTTTATATGTTCATTTTCTCTTCTAAAGGTCTGATATTTGGAGCTACTATGGATTTCGACTAATTCGAATTCTTCTTTCATAAGTTTTAAAACAACTACATATCTAAGAACATAACTCAAATTCGAAACTTCTGGTTAAATTAAAATAATTCATCACTAATTAATCTACACCCTCTTGAGTCCTTTTTATATGTTCATTTCAATCCTTTCAATATGTATTTGCATAAAATTTCTGAACATACTGTAACAAAGACTACCAAAATTTTCCCAAATGCTAATGATATTCACTCATTGGAAATAATAATATAATAATTTATTTACAAAAACGATGAATTCGTGCCACATCAAAATGTTTTTAAATATTTTTTAATGTGTCATCTGTTAAATTGTTAATATACAAATGCAAGGAGCATTTAATAATACCAAAAAAAAAAAAAAAATCACCTCTCACTATACATTTTATAACTCAAAGGAACACAATACAAAATTAATAATTTGCAGGAACCACTAGAAATTCCATCACATCCACTCCGTGTTAAGTCCTTTCAGTTCCTGAAATTTCTTGGCTGATCGTGGTTTGGTTTGAGAAAACCAATCGGTTGAAGTTCATTTTTAACAATAATCTCTGAGCTCATGAAATATTTACGACCTTTTCTTCCTGTGCTGAAACAGCTCAAGATATTTTAAACGAAAAGCAGTCTTCATGAATTTACCGGATTGTAGTTCTTCCTAGAGATGATGCTCCAATTTCACTCTCAGTATTCTGCATTAATAGTTAATCCATACGTGAGTCTATTTGTCTTCTGCAAGGCTAGAGGAATTATTCAGGAATGTGATTTTCAAAGTATATGCAATAAGAACTGTGTCTACTCAGACAATCCCACGTGTGATATGGTAAATTCGAATTATTAGTATAGCAAATACGACTACAGAAACACATGTTTGGAAAAAGAAACCACCTTCCATTTTTCCTTGATCAAAATTTTTTGTTGAATCCATTCAATAAACATAAACTGTAACTAAAAATATTAAATATTAAACTACATCAACCAAGGCTGCGGTTGGCAGTAAAACATAGGATGAGACTGAATTAATGATATATTCATTTGAGAATTTACCTGAGATTTAGGGGAGGGGAACACATTCCAAAATCGTAGAGTTTCATCCCCTGCTCCCGTGACAATGGTCTGAAACATAAACAGTTATCATATAGCTTTAGAAAAGAAGATGCATTAGGATAAAACAAATACTTGGCGTGACTGCTTATATTTTTAAAAGATCAACTACAATTATCAATGGAAGATGAACTACCTGTCCATCCGGTGAGATAGCAAGGTAAAGAACTCTATATGTATGACCCGTAAGAGTTGCCAACTGCATGAAGGGAATAAATCTTAAGACAAATTAAATTTAACAAGATATTCTGTGTTATCATAAAGACACTAAGTTTTGTACCTTTGACATGGCAGGGTATCTCCATACTATTATTTGGTTTTGAGAGTACCCATGTGTGCTGACAAGTTCATTGACATTCTTAGACCACACAAGATTGCACACCTGCCATAGTTAAAAGGTGGAAATCAGTACATCTAAGTATTTGGGAGAGAGAGAGAGAGAGGGGGGCTAATTTGAATAGAACATGTTTCATATTTATGGTAGCTTCTTTTCTTGCAATTCATGTACTCCTTAACAAAAGTTCTATTCTTTCATTTTTGATAAGTTTCTGCAGAACGGTTACATATTGTAAAAGAATTCATAGAATAGAGATAACAATGGGAGCCAACCATAATTAGTAATACTATGATGATAAGGCTTAAAAACACAATTTTTTTGCTGGGTCTTGAAAATGTATTATGGGTAACATTCAAGGAAATATTTCATTTTATGGACTAGGCTCTTGAATATGCGTCATGGTCCTAGGAAGGGATAGCTGGAGCATAACATGGTTGCACCCCACCCCACTCTCCTTATCACTACTTCTTTTCTTCAGTACGGTTGGCCATTGAAAAATTTATAGTACAGGAAGAAAGAAAACTAGTTTTTCCTTTTCTAGTGTTTACTTGAAGCCCTGGTTGTTTTCTTGTGTAAATGGTGTAATTGCATCTCTTGGCACATCTTTCAATGATTTTCAGTTCACTTGCAACCAACTCAAATAGTTAAGGTTGCATGGAAGGAAACTACTTGCACTATTTTCAAATTAGTTGAGATTAGCTGCATGAATATACTTGCAAAAAGAAAATAAATTTGATGACACAATTACTTGTAAAGTGGGGATATAAAAATAAGTACTTCACCTGACTGCCAGTGTCCATGCAGCTGAGATGCGAGTTAGTGGTTGTATTCCAGAACCTTATACACCGGTCAGCAGTCCCACCCCCAGAAGCTAAAAGTCCATGAAGATGGGGAGACCAAGCAATTGCTTTTACAGCTGCAGTATGCTCACAGTATTTTAGCACAGGTTGAGTTGAATGTTGATTCCAAACAAAAAGCTGCACATGGATGACAAAATTTTAGTCTTCAATACAGGAAAAAATGAATCCTGTATAGCAATAATAACAATGAGCTATATATGAAAAATATGTTATTACTTACTCTATTATCATTCCCGCCGGATGCCAACTCACGATTATCATAAGACCACTTCAACCCACATACCTAAATCACAATCAATTATTATTAGGCTGATACCGATTAAATCCTAAGAATGATAGGTATCATATATATTTTTTTAAAAGAAAAGGATAATTGGTAGAATGAAATCAACATAGAAACATGCACAAAGCAGAATAAAGATTCTAAGTGAAGTCCCAACCTCTGACTTGTGTCCTGAGAGTTTGCTCACAGAGTCTTCCTGAGCACGAATATCTCGTTGAAGAATACTCTTATCCCGGCTACCAGAAGACAACAGAGATGAACTCCAGGCCAAGGCCCCAACACGTAATCGATGGCCCTCCATGGTTCTTACTCTCTTACAGCGAGATGCATCCCAAATCTACAGACAAGATGATTAAAGGTATTAGTGAAATAAGCAAGGTCATACAAAGTGTAAACATACCTAATAAGAATGCATGATGGAAGTGTTTTGACAACTACACTAAAAACATGACATGTTTCCTTGATACTTCCAAGGAACCAAATGCGCAACAAACTGAGTACCTTCCAAAATCATGGTAAAAGTTTGAACTGGGAGTTTATGAGAAACAAAGCCTTTTTTTCAAGAAAAACAGGCCACCTAATGAGACCTAGTTCACGTATTAGTTACAAACACTCTAAAACCTCTCACTTATCCTAATTCCTTGTATTTTTTCCACTGGTATCATTTTTGTCTTCTTCTTCTTCAAAAGGAAAAGCTTCCACAGTTCCTTAGTTACCTCAGTTGCAAAGAGAAATTCATGGCTGAACAATTTCATCATCTCACAAGAAAAGCCCAAGTAATTTCGGGGTGGTTCCTAACGAATCGAAGAACTACAATTGAAGAATCTGCAGAGGATGAAGGGATTTCAAAGGAAGATTGTAAAGAAACTCGACTTAATTTTAGAGTTGCTGAGAAATCAAGTTTGAGATGAAGAACCCACCATTAATTCTGTTGACAGGAAGATTTATGAAACATAAAGGGAAGACCGAGTAAATCTAAGTGAATTTTCCAATTTTGGAGAAATAGATCAAAGCAATGAGAGATTTTCAACCTTGGGAAAATTGATCCAAACAATAGCTTCTACTGTGCATTTCACACCTGGCTTCAATGAGCAATTTCATGCTTTGATTTTTTTTTTGGAAAAAAAAATGGCAGACATGTCTTATTGAAATATGCTGATTCAATGGCTTAACTTCCATACATGCAACTTGGCTCAAATATGACTTAATTGACGTAGGCTTTACTCAATTTAAGAAATAAGCTTGCTTTCCACAATCAGATATGCTTTCAATTTTCACCATTCAAACTTCTCTGGAAACCAAGTTTTGGCTTTCGAAATATTCATATCGATAAAGGGCATCAACTTGGGTCCTGACAATTTGAGTGGTTTTGTAATCTCCTAGTTTCATAATGGCTAATAGACTTAGGCTTTAAGTCAAACCACACTCAAATTTCCATATGCTTTTTTACTTATCAATTTCGCTATTTTATTTTCTCTATTCACCCCATTAATATATTTCTAGGAATGTTGTCGCTCATAACAAATAGATTTCACACTTATTAGATCACTCCTAAACCCAGTCAAGTTAAGAAGCAGGGGAATTTAGCATACTTTTCACTTCAGGAACTTGCGAGATAAATGATTAGCACCTCCAAGCACCTGAAGCCAGTGTGGATCTTAAAGGGAAATTTGACAGGAGCTGGATGAGTTCATAGCCCAAAAGCTCGTGCCTCACAGTACACATTCCAATAGTTGCAACAAATTAATTGGGTCTGTTGAAGGACTTATATGGGTAATAACTTCAAACCTTGCCAACTCATACCAAAAAGTCAAATCTTGTAATTATCTTTCTGCTCATACAAGAGTTTAGACTTTGGATTAAAAGAGTTATCAATGCTATAAACAACTATGTATGACCAGGTTCAAGCATGGCCAAGCCAACTACTGGAACACAATACTAACCTAGTTAAGATTGATTTGTCCACTACATACCAAGAAAAGAATCCCAAGGACTTATACGTGCTTAGCTTAGAGCATGACTCAAGAACCTAATTTTAGCTGTTTCAACTTCAATACAACAGCTTGATTCTTCCAGCTCCCTTATCAAGTTGCAAGTTCTTGGCTAATGTAATCGATACCAAAGTCTTGCAAGAATTGTGAATCTTGTCAACATTACAATGCTCAAAGATTATGTTTTTTTTTTTCAAATGTCATTTTCTTTCTTAGTTTCCCTCCTTCAGCTTCAGGTTCAACAATTTTGTCATTCTATTTTCCAAGGACATTTTGCGACATTTATGTACCAGAGAAAAACAATACAAGTAAAGGATACTACCATAAGTTCAAAATAATTATATTAAGAACACTGCTAATTATTACTAACCTGTACTTTCCCATTGCTAGTTCCAACAGCTAGATGTGTCCCACGTTGAGCCCATCCCACTGAACACACGCTATCATCAATCCCCAAATCACACAATTTTGTCACCTATTTCACCAAACCAACAAAAAATGAGTGAAAATTACAATACAAAAAATCTCAGAAAAGCACCAGAAGAACTCAAAAGGCAGCAAATTTCAAAAACCAGAACTCACCTTACTGCTACAAGCATTCCATAAATACACACAATTTCCCAATCCCACTGCCAATACATTATGGGATGACCAGTCGACCAAATTCAAATAAAAATCATCTTGCAAAGCGGGTGCATCCAATACCTAAAAGAACCAAAAATCAGAAGAAAGTCCTTCACGATAAATCCCCAAAAGAAAATATATTTTCCATAAAATCTCAAAAACCAAATATTCAAGAAAAAAAATAATTTAAAATTTACCTTATAAGGTGATCTTGGGACCTTTCTCGGAGTTTTTACCGGGCTATGGCTAACGCCAGGTCTCTCATCATCAAACCCAAAAGGCGAAAGCGAGTGCATTGACTGCCTCGTCTCCGTCTTGAACCGGAAAATATTGCGTCCCGGCGAGTCCCTTTTATCCGGCGTGTAGGGCCCAAACAAAGCAATGCGAAGGAGAGCCGCATAGGCACTAGAGCTATCCTCCTTTCCACCGTCGGACGCCGGTGGATTCGTCGAAGGTGGCGGTGAAGACGAGGAGATGTTGAATAGGGCAAAATTAGAGCTGGATCTGCTGGGAATAAACCTATCGGAATAAATCGTTCTCGACGGCGAGATGTAGTGATTAGAGTTGATCATACGGTTGACGTGGTCCGATGGAGTTAGGGTTTCGAGATTGAGAGAGGGGCGTGTGATCGTTGCAGGAACATTCAACTGGGAGGACGAAGAAGCTGATTGTACAGTGAATGGTGAAATCGTATGATCGTCCATAGGAGATTAATGTAATGCAGAGATAGAGAAACCCTGGAGAGAGAAAGAAAGAGTGGGTGAGAGGTTGAAGAAGCTGTGTGGGATTGGGTTTGGGTGCTTGCGAATACAGAGTAGAAATACGTGAGACCGTTTGGTATCAGGCTGTTAATTTTCCCGGGAAATAATTGGTAACAGACAAAGAGATATGGTCCCGCTAGTTTATATTTTTCCGCGAAAGGAAGTGGGGTAATACAGTGTGGGGTAGGTTTATATAATGGATCAAATGGAGAAATCTGGACCGTCAGTTTGTGAGCCCTTTTTTTATTTTCTTTTAATTTAAATTTAAATTTTTATTTTTTATATTTCTGTGTTTTTTTTTGTTTTTGTTGAGAATATATTTTTATAATGATTGAATCTGCTAAAATTTAATAGAAAAATAAAAATAAAAATATACAATATCACTTTGTTTATTAGTTTTTTAAATAATCTTTCCAATATTTTTTGAAAAATATGACTTTATTTATTATATCAGTAAATAAACATTTTCAATTTAAAAAATTAAAATATTTACTTTAATCCCTTCTCCTCATGTCTTGTTAATTTATTTCTTTATCTTTTTTTTTTATCCCTTCTAAAATTTCAAAATATTTTATTTCAAAATTTTTGTTATTTAAAAAAAAAATAAAAATATTTATTTATCTTAAATTTAACCAATTTTTTTAAAAAAAAACTTATTGCAAAAATAGATTCCATTATCATAATGATTTATATTTATCCATTTGAAATAATTTTCACACAAAAATTTCATTTATTTTAATCACTTAAAATTAAATTGATTATATAAGGAAAGAATTATAGTGTGTACTGTCCAGATGAATAATTTTCCAAAAGAAAATTACAATAATTTTTCAATAAAGAAAAATAGAATTTTTACTCAAACACTTAAAAAAAATAAAATATTTTAATATAAGTCTTTTTTTTTTTCAAAAATACAATTTGTTAAATTTTCTATTTAAAAAAATGTACACTTTTAAAAGTATATTAAAATTATATCATAAATATAAAAAAAAAATTTAGAAAAGCTAAAAAAATAAAAGAATATTTTTGTAAAAAAAATTTTAAAAAAAATATTTGGTGTAATTTTACCAAGAAAAATTACATTAGGACTGCAGAAGGAAGATGGTTATGAAGTCTTGGTTAATGGACCAAAACGGCCCACTTCGCATAGAGCATGCAGGCGCAAATTCAATGAATCGGGGTTTTCAGTTGGCCCAAATCTTAGCATAGTGAACTGAAGCCCACTGGATATAGACATACGTGCATCTACCCATTTTGTTAGATTAAAGAGCTTGTGATAATTAGAGCATTTCTCAATTTCATCCTGTTTTTTTCTTTGAGGTGCAATTTCATCCTTTTAAAAGATTTTTCATATAATAATTTTTTTTTTGAGAGAACTAGAACTTGGCCTTATTAATCTCATATAAATTTCAAGAGATATTTTAGTTGGTAAAAGAATTTACTATTTTTATTATTGATTAAAATTTTATTTTTAGAATAAATATTTAAAAGATAATTTTTGAATATATAAATTAAATATAAAAAGTGTACCCTTAAACTCGTTCGAAAAGATATTTAATTTCAATTGACACGTAATTAAGTTGACTTGATAAAATATTTTGATTAATTGGATAAAAAAAATATATAATATTATAATTAGGTGAATTTGATTTTCTTGATTCTAGATTTTAAAAGTAAAATTAAAACTCCGAATTGAATTTTTTGTTAAAAAATTTTAATGTCAAACCAATTTAACTGAAATATATAGTTTTTATTTGATAATTGGGTTTTAATTGAATAATATTCACTCTTAAAAAACCAAGGTTTGACAAATGAAAGATTAGTTTTATTGAATTTTTTTCTTAAATGTGTACATTTTCATTCATGTTAGTCTATAAGCCGAATTGGACTCCTCAAAAAATCAATTCCCTCTAATTTTGAGGATGAGCAGAGAAAATGATTATTTAATCATATTTCTATTTCTAGACAAAATAATATCTTCGACTCTCATTTTATGGAATAAAAGGAAAATCACTGAAAATTATCAATTAACTTTCTTTGAAATTTTGAATTTAGGTTTTGTTTTTCCTGTTTATTTTTTCTATAATTATTTTTAAAATTATATATTTTTTCAATTTTTTAATTTTATAGTATATCTGAAATTTTCAAAATGAACGGTCAATTTGGCCAAATTCACAAGAATTTTGTATCAATTTGACTAGATTGCCTGAAACGAAAATTGTTACTTACACTAAGTGTATAGATTTATCTCATATATCAAATTAATAAGTGATGAGATATTTTAACTAATATGACTATTTTTTTTTTCAGTGAAAAGACATCGATACTATTTTTTTTTATATATTTTTATCTCATTAAATTGGTGTATGCACCCAGTGTAGGTAATACACAACCATTAAAATATGTTGACTAATTTAAACATTGATTCAAATTTTAGTGGCCAATGTGACTCTTGTTTCATATTCCTCAAAAAAGAAAAAGAAAAAATCCCCTAATACCTTTCTTGGTCATAAGACTCATAACTTCTCTCTAATTTTCTAGTCAATCTTGAACTTAACTCAAAAGGATAATCAAATTACAGATGCTTCCAAGCTAAGCTTTTTTATTTTTTCCATCTTTAGATGGGCCATCCGTTTTCGAAATGACATTATCTTTTAACTATTATATTTTATGCTCTTTTAATTTTTATGTCAGCTATACTCTTATAATTTTAATCTTGATGAATTTAATTGGAAATTTGCAAGTAAATCTGTTAATTACTTTATGAAACAGGATTTGAATGAATATTTTCCTTTTTTATGAATTTCTTAATTTTAGTTCGGATGACCTATATTTTTTTTAACTAATTTAGAAAAAAAAAAACAACTTACCCTAATATATATATATAAAAAAAAATTCTTTAAAGATTTTATTTCTCAATCAATATATAACAGAAAAAACTAATTTGCCAAACAAAATACAAAGCTCTTCAAGAAAAACTAATGTTGATTTCTTGGTCTTTGATTGGGGCAGAGCAGAGAGAAAGAGAATTGAAGCTTGTAGCATCATCAATGGCTATATATAATTGTGTTTAAACTTTAACCCCTAGAAGTCTCTTTGTCCATGCACGAGCTTTGACTTTGCCACTGACAAGAAAGCAACTTCCAGAAGTTTCTTCTTCTTTTCTCAATCTTCCTGCTTCTGCTGCCACAATATCAGGAGACACTTTCTTTAAAACAAAATCATATAATCTTGCTTGTTGCTTGTCAAGCTTCAACAAAACCCATTATGCATTCCTATTTATTAAAACAAATTTTGATTTTGATTTTTTTTTTTTTTTTGTGTGTGTGTGTTATAGATTCATTGCTTAATCAGGTTATAAGCATAATACATACACAGGAATTAGTATGTTTAAGAGTACGTTGAGTCGGTTGTGATGAAACGTAATATAATGTAATCAAATTCATTTATAATTACGTTTCATTACAGCTACCAACATAGTCTTAGTGTTTGAATGAATTTGAAAATTTTAAGTAAATAACCAAGATTTTTGTTCTAATTACAGAAAATGAAAATTTTAAAGTTTTAGTCTAACAATAAAATCACACAACAAAATTTAGAAAGATGAAGGAATTAAAGGGAGAAAAAAAAAAGAATAATGAATGAAACAGAAATCAAGAAACAGAGTTGTCCTGTTCCAAATATAAAGAACTTACAAAATTTGTTTGTTGAATCTAATCCTTCTTCTCAATACAAAATTTGGGTTTTGTTTCAAACTATATATTACAGAAAGAATATTAATGTTCATAAAGATAAAATGAACAATTAATTCAAGAAGGATGATAAGGTATATACTCGTGTTCAATTGTAGGCAATGTCCGAGTAACAGCAGCTGTAGGTGCTCTCACATGGCCAACCATTGAAACTTGCAGAGCTTCTTCTTCATAAGCTCTTCTCTCCATTTCTTCCATTCTCGCTTTCTTCTTTACTTTAACAAACATTGCCACTAATAGCAACCCCAATAAGAAAACACCCAGAGCAGTCCCAACAGTGCTCCCCACCACCACTTTCCACTGGCTGATCTTCTTTTTAATCTGCCCTGGTGGTGGTGGCGGCCGCGACGGAGATTTTATCACCAACCCATAATGACCATGCCTTTTTGCCACACAAACATGATTAGATTCAGGATTTTTCAATGTCACTTTACCATTATTTTCAAAACTAGCACAAAGAGGCCTAGTTTTTGATGGGTTTTGTATTGTATTGGTAAAATTTATAGTAATTGGTTTTTCTGCAGCATGTATTCCAAGCTCAAAAGGATTGCTAAAATTCACATCACTACCACCATTATAAGCTAAAAGGCCTAAAATTGGTGAAACAAGTTTATATCCTGATAAATCATAGTTACCATAATAAATAGAAGACCAATTATGTCCTAAATTTTGTCTAATTACCATTACTCTCTCAACACATGGCTGCACAATTACACCAATACCCAGATGAAATTCCTTCACCTGAGCACCATATCTCCGGAGACTGCCGCACCGGAACCTTGCCGTATCGACTTTGATGCCAGAGAAGTTTGATGGTAAATTGACAGTGTGAATTATACCTGTCCTGAAACGCAAGTCATAGGATTTGAATGTGTAATCTCTAATAAGAAGATCAAGAAGACGGGCAGATTTTATTTCTTGAGATTGAATTTTGATTGATGAGAAAGAGAGAAAAATTATCATTAGGGAGAAAGAGAAGAAAGAACCCATATGTGAGGAGGTTGGTTTTAAAAGGGGGGGTTGTCAGGAGACTACTATAGTATGGTTTTGTATAATTTTCTGGCACTGGCACATTACAGGGAAAGGGTTTGATTTCTATGGAAAATGGAAAATATTTCCACTTCTTTCTTGTTGTGGATGTGTAATAGAAATGAAATTGCAAAGAGGAAAGCATAGACTGTTTGGGGAAATTTATGATGAGAAAAAGCAGCTTTTGGTGGATTTAAGTAAAATAGAAGAGAATGGAAAGTTCCTATCTAGTTTTCCTTATAATGGAGTAATCTTAGGAAAATATATGTTAGGTGTAATATGAGTTTATACATAGAAGGGAAAATATGTTATATTTTATGGATAATAATTTTTTTTTTAAAAAATAGGAATTACTTCTTATTTTGTAACTCACAATATCAATTATTTCAATTAGAAAAGTGAAATTATATGCTAGAAAATTTTGTTTGTCAATCAAATTTTTGAAGAGGCAAAAGGGAGGTTAAGTGTAAGGTGGCAAGGTTTGGGAGAAATGATTTAGGGCATGGGGTTGATGATGACAATCTATACAAAAAGAGGGAAAAAATAAAAGGGATTGGCGTGCTTATGGGATGAAATGAAGGGAGTCCCTCTTAAGGGGCTCTCAATAGTCAATACTCTTAATTCTGTTGATGACATGTCTCCCACTTCAACAGCTTAGTGGGTCTTATGCTAGCTTAGCTAGTTATAGTTATTAGACTTGTTTAATTGTTTTTTCTCCTACTAAATGGGCCCAAAATTCACATGGGAGGACAACCAATAAGCATGAAAGCATTTCTAATGGGTTTCTCCTTTTTTTAATGACTCTCTCTATTCTTTTTGTTATAAAATTGGCTATGAATAAAGCAGTTCTTTTAGACTGTCTTATTATTATTATTATTATTATTATTTAACATTTGGTTCAATTTCATTTCACAAAATTGGTTAAAACATATTGTCCTGACAACAATGGGAAATTGCAGTGCCATACTATAGTTAGGCATTATTACTTCGCTTAAAACTTTAGTACTTTAATTTATCCTTCCAAGTTTAGTTATTAGTAATATATTTCTAATAACTAAAGATTTGATAATTTTTAATTTTGGGGATTATAAAATAAGTGAATTTGTTATTAATTGAAGTTTAATTCTTGAGATCATATATATATATATATATTTTGCATGATTTGTCTTTAATTAAATTAAATTTTTTTGAATTTCGATATATATAGTTTGCTTTTTACTTAATTGAGAAAATAAATGACTAAATTATCTTATTGCTAAAAAAATTGCCATTTAATTTGCTATATTTAATTAATTAATTAGCATAGAGTAATGTGATATTTGGTAAAATTAAAAATTTAAGTATTGAATAATATAAGTGATATAATTTTTAAAATATAAAATTATTTAAAAATTTAATCACTTACTGTATTTAGTATAAATTTTAAGTTAAAAATTATAATTTATCATTTTAAATAATTTTTTATTTAATTGAAACTTTTAAAATATGTATTATAAAATAACTTAAAATAATTAAATGCTGAATTTTTAATTTTAAGTATTGAATAACGTTATCAAATACCATCAAACACTATTATCTCATGTGGCAATTCATACCAAAATTGAAAAGTTTTACCCATCTAATATACAAATGAATGATTACTTTCTTGGATTCTATTTGGTGGGCTTCAATTTAAATGAAGTAAGAAAAGGAAGCAACTAACAAACAAGGTAAGGGGACAAACCAAAATCAATATTATAGCCTTAGGAAAAATGGGTCAAGTTATTTTGGCACCTTGTGCTAGTTCTCATTATATTAGGTAAAATTCCATTTTCAAAAAATTAAAAAGTCACATACAACACAAAGAAATATTGGCCAAAAACCGAGGATACCCTTAACCATCTAGATAAAAAATTAAAAAAAAAAGTCCAAAAGAAGTGGTAAATTGGTAATTAAACAAGGGCCATACAAGACTTTCCCAAAAAAAACAGGGAAAGAAATTGAAAGAACGTAAAAAGAAAGGATACTAATCAATGGAAGTTCACATTTGTCTTATAAGTCAAGCCTACATTCCAGTTTGCAGGAGCAACATTCCATGCAAAAATAGTCTCTTTAGTTGTGTATGAAGTGATCTTGAAAGATAGAGATTGGCCTCCTAAGCTAGCAAAAGCTTGATAAGAAGCTCCCCAGTTATGGCTCATGCTAATCCATCCTGTTTTGCTTCCCTTTACCCACATGTTGACAATGTCACCTCCTCCTCCTACATTCATTACATATACCAATAACCAGTACCCATTTCCTTGGAATGAGAATCTAAGTCCTCCAGTTCTTATGCATGGTACCCTGCAAGAATCACGCGACAATAGAAAAATAATTAAACTCTCATTGAAGTTTGAAATTGTTATTTTTTTTAGGAATCTTTGTGACAGTCTTTTGGAGTTATTTTTCCTTTTCCTTCAAGTTGCTTTTAAAGACATTTTAGCAACAAACTGTAATTTCATCATGACTTGTTTAGCACAAAAAAGAACTTTTGTCAAACACATTAGTATATTTGACTTAGAAGAAATTTCATTTCATCAAAAGCATCAATATATTTTCTTATTAGATTGTATAATATAACTCGCTTTTCTATTTTAATTATTAAAAAAAAACATCTAGATGTTAATTTTGAACATGCCATTCTTATTTAGAGTTATCTTCTGAATTTGACAACTAAATCAACTTCAATGGGTACTATCTATTATTTTTCATAGTAAGGAAAAAATTATAATTTTAAAATATTAAGACTTTTTTTCGTAAAAAAATGAGTTTGCCCCCAAAAAAAATAAGCGTTAGAATAGATTATAGGTTATACTGTCAAAGAATGCGGCTTTCAAAAGATAAAAAAAAAAAACCAACACGTTTTCTTTTGTTTGTCAAAGAAATAGGCCACCAACCATTTTCAACAACCAAATTTTTCTCTGAAACCTATAAATACAACCCTCATTTCATAGTTTTTAGATAAACTGAAAAGTTGTAAAATAGAGAGTGTGGTGAGGTGCAGAAAGAAAAAATAGTGAGATTTATTGAGGAAAAATTGAGAAAAATTTTCCTGAGTTGTGAGTATTGTAAACACTGTATATTTCCTCCCTTTAGTGAAAGATCTGCAGCAGCCCGTGGAGTAGGCAAGTTTGTGCCGAACCACGTAAATTTTGTGTGTTGTTTATTATTTTTGCTCTCTCTCATAAGTCTGGCATACAGAAAAGTTGCGTATATTTCCCAACATATACATATAGTTTAAAATATTCAATACTTATATCTTTTTAATTAAAAAATAAAATTGAATACTCAAAGACATGATTGAATAACAATATATTTTTCAATTTGAAAATAAACTTAAATTCGAACTATTTATTTTTCAATACTAAAAAAAGTGAAATTTTGTATTATCTTCATAGAATTAATAAACTTTATCTTTCCTTAAAAAATATTAAATAGGAGGGGAAAAGGGCTTATAAAGTTGGTGATGAAAATATTGAAAAGGCAAGAAAGGAGACACACACCTCCGGTACATAACTGGGACAATACCAGCCTTCCATTGGGCAATTTTCATGAAAGCAGGCTTAGACATGTCAAAGTGAACTCGAGGAGGGTTACACCATCCACCATTATTAGAATCTTGATTCCAATTTGGAGGGCAAAGATTAGTAGCAGTCACTGTAGTGAAGGGTACCCCATTAAAACACCAAGGGGATTGCACACACTTTATTTGGTAACAAGTCCCACAAGCATACCCATTGTTGAACAATGTTGTGCTCAATGCTGCTGTATCCGTTCCATATCCATTTTGAAACAAATTCCCATATCCACAAGCCCCTCCTATATATTATCCAAAAAAAAAAACACGATATTATATTTGATCATTGAATTACTAATTTAATTATATACAATGAAAATAACGTTAATTAACTTACCTATTGTTGCGGATGCAGTCTCATCACCATAAAAAGTGGCGTGAGCAAGTAACCATTGACTTGGCCGGAATACAGGTAAAGGAGTACTATAACCTATAGCCATGGATGTTCTAATGAATGCAGATGTTAATGCAATCAAGAAGAAGCTAAGGCTCCATGAATTGAAAAATGAAGCCATGATTTTCTTCAAATTTTTGTGCTATTGCTAAGCCTTTCTCTAAGGATTTTGTGACAATGTGCAATATGCCTCATTGACTTGTATTTGTTTCCCTTATATAATGTTCTACTTTGGATAAAAATATTGCCTTTCGTGAGAGCACGAAGATATTGCCTCGTCTAAGTCAAATTGATGTTTTAAATTAAATTAATAGAATGGATTTCATTGTTCAGATTTGTATATATGGTTGTTGACGTGCAGGCAGGTTTTATGTCCTCAATTGCTAATTGGGTGCTTAATTAGAATTAGAATGTTTAATGAACATAACATTTTGGTTTTTTATTTATCTTTTTTTTCCCTTTTTTGGAATTCCTGTTGGTGATTTCTTGGTGATGAAAAAAAGAAAGAAAATCAATTATTGGCTACATATATAGCATAAAATTTTAATCTGTGCCCATAATTTTTTTTAATAATAATTATTTAAATTTATTAGTCTCGTAATTTTGGAGATAATTTCAATATTAATAAACCGAAATTTTGATATTTAATATCAAAATTGCAAATATATAAGTTGTCACAAATTCACAATAGAACAAATTAATGAACATCTTGATTAATTTATGTGGTTAGAATTAATAATCTATTGGAAGTATGTTTATTATACTATGTTAATTAGCAACTTTTTTTTTTTCAGAGGCAGGGACATAAGTTAACAACTTTGAAAGCTTATCTTTAAACAAAATTATTATTTTTATATGCTTTAATGAACAAATCCAACAGACCAAAAACAATATTAATAATAAACAGAAGGATTGTCGGTTTGGTTTAAATTAAGTTCTATAATCTATACTATTAATTATTGAACATTCATGAACTCTACAAAATAAGTGATCAGAAAATACCAGAACGGAGAGAAGAGAATGACTTTGAGGCCACTAGTTAATGATTTTTAGCCAAGTTTTATAATTCATGAAGAATATATGTTTTTTTATTTTTATTTTAAAATTTTATTTAAAGAAGTAGAATAAGATAATATAAATATTTAAATCATTAATGATGTGCTGCAATAAAATTTGTGTATTAGAAAAGAAATTTAACAAAAGTGAGATTTAAAAATTCTGATGAAAAGATAAATGTATATATATATATTTTTTGAAAAAACGGTAATAAGCTTTATTAATAACCAACATCAAAAGCAAGTAAGGACTCTAAAAATTAAAGATGATAATTTTATCCGGTCCGACGAGTGCCCGGTCCACCCTGTTTAGTAAATGGAGTGGAGAGGATTTTTAAATTTATATCCGAGTCGGATTCGAATAATAGTATACCCCGACCCCGACCCCGACCCAACTATATATATATATATATATATATATATATATATATATGTTTTAAAAATTTATAATTTTTTTTATGTAAAATATAAATTATATTGTATGAATATATAGAAGAAAATAAAATATATATATATATATGAAAAAATAAAATTAAAAATTATTTTTTTAAAAAAATAAAAAAAGAAATATGAATGTGTATACCTATTCTGCCTTGCTCCGCCTCACGACCCTTCCCGCCCCCAAATGAGGCGGATAACAAGATGGAACTCTAACAATCGAATGAGTTATAACATTAGCTGGCCGATATTAAACAAAAATAAAGTTTACATTCTTAAAAAAAATAAAGTAGATATTATTAATTCATATTAAGGTTATAAATTATGATTTTCAAATATTTCTTAAAAAAAAAAAAATCTCAAAAACCATTTAGCAATGCCACATATGTCAATGTTATTTATAAAACTTTGCATTTTTTTTTAAATATGAAAAATAATTTTTTCATTGATGAATTCTTTTTTTTTTTTTTTGCCCAAATTCTCATTGATGAATTCGATGAAATATTTTTACATGTTTACATATGAATTTTGCTCAAAAAAAAAGAAGTTTTCACTGGCCCAATAAATCTGTGGAGCCGTGGGCCACAACTAACGAGAAAGATCATAGTGGGCCGTCAAACAAAGCCCTTACAAACAAAAAGAAAAGTTGAGTAAGTCCTGCGATGGAGGAGAAAAAGCAATAGACAGAAGAGAAATGGCAACGGCAGCCTCCCACCACACGAACCAAAAGCCGCCGCCGCCGCAGCACCAGCAGTCCAGACCCCTTCCTCCTCCAAATAGGGCCTACCCTCCCACTCGTAGGACCGGTCTCGAACCCATTGATCGCGAAAAGGTCTTAATTTTCTTATCTACTACGCTTATACACATTCATTTTTCATATTTTCAATTAGTTGTTTTGGGGTTTGTTAATAGTAAGGTCAATTTCTGTCTCACATTTTGCTTTTTGAGCGCAGATTTGCCCTTTATTGCTTCGAGTTTTCACAAAGGTACTCTTCTTCTGTTTGCTGTTGTTTGCTATTTTTATTACAATTTTCAGGTGTTTGTTTATAATGCTAACTGCTGAGAAAGTTCAGCTTTTTTGAATTTTGATTCATTTTTCTCCCTGCAATTTTTTGTTATTTTATGCTTTAGAAAGCTATTTTTTTTTTCTTCTCTCTCTCCCCTCTATCTCTGATTCTTCTATTTTGCAAAATTGTGTACAAACAAGTGGATTAATTAAAAGCTAATGCATATGATGTTAATTCTAGCAAGAATTCCCATGGTTGATTCGGAGTGTGCTAATATTCCTTTTTGTGGGGAAACCCTTTTTACAGAAGGAATGGTTCATGAAAAAGTTCCAAAAAAAAAAAAAAAAAAAAAAAGAGCTGTTCATGAAATATTGGTGTGAAGTTTAAAATAACTGGGTATGCATTGTGATGGTTTTGACTACACATATATGTATTGGTAATAGTAAATTCCCAAGCGAAAGAAGGCTCGTATTGCATTTGATTTGCTTTTTTAATCTTCTGCAGATTGGAAGTCACCACAAGATGGAAGACTTTGCAGTAAGAGGCAAAGAACCCAAAGATGAGGTTCAAATTTATACGTGGAAAGATGCAACACTTCGCGAGTTAACTGATCTTGTATGTTGTTTTCTATCCTGACCCTTACCCCTGCCCCCTTCCTCCAAAAGGAATCCATTTGATCAAATAAATTTCTCTTATTTACTTTGTTGTTAACTCTAACTCTTTGTTAGGTCAAAGAGGTTGCTCCAGAGGCAAGGAGACGAAATGCAAGACTATCATTTGCTTTTGTATATCCTGATAAACATGGTCGTTTTGTGTTGAGAGTGGTATGTTCTACTTTCCTTTCAAGGTATTGTACATATACATCCTAATGCAACCGGAGCCAGCCCAACAATTTGCAAATCATCAAGTCATTTATTTGTGCTATGCATTTGAAACATACCATTTCTATGCAATTGGTTAATATGCAATTTGTAATAATATTGCTATTTCCCTATACATTGCTCAGCAGCAAAAAGGAAAATGAAACATCATGAAGGTTCTAGTTACCCCTGAACTTAACAAATATCATTTTCTTACCAGATTATTTTCTTAAGTTGTTTTTGGAATAACCTTGCATGCCGCATTTTCTTTTCCTAGTTGTGGAATACCCCTTTTTGGCATGTTTCACCTATTAGAACTCTAAAGCATGTCTTCCAGTAGTTAGACAAAAGAAATATGATGGAATGCATTTCCCAACTGTTTGTAGAAACTTGTTCATCTCATACGCCTTGATGTATTTTATTATAATCTTAGGTGGGAATGACACATTCAAGTGCAAGACGACCAGATGATGCCAAGGCATTGGGTGAACTCAGCTTTCAGGTACAATCTAGGCATTCTTGACTTCACATCATTCAAAATCTTTATATTAGTGTGCTAACATTGTTGTTGTTCTTCTACTGTAGATTGGAGATTACTTGGATGTAGCAATCCTGTAAGTGAAAAAGTTGTGGGTGAATGGAATGCTTATGCTGTTGTGTGGATAGTAGTCTATGTGCTTAATTGATTTTGGAGGCCTGCCATTTAGGCATTTTTTTAAAATATTTGAATCTTAATTTTCCTTTTGTTGGAACTCCTTTGGATATTAGAATGAACTTATGTGAGACTGTCAGTATTATGGATGGTGCTAAATTATACTTTATAATTTATTAGCCATTTCTTTAAACGTATGGGTTGTCTTGGAAAAGAGAAAAAAGGGCAAATGAGATTGAATTGAATAGATCATATGCTAGGATGATGAACCATGATCCTAAGTAACAGATGACTTAAAGTTCTGATACCCATTCCATGAAACCTAATTTTGCAATCAGTGCTTTTGATATATGAATTCAAGTAAATAATTTGAGCAAATCAAATATCGAGTTATGGATGATGATGACAGTGACGATAATTAAAGTAACCTCAACTAAATGAGTGAATTGTAATATTGCTAAACTATACAGCATGATTACAATTCTGCTCTCATTATCTAGTAAACAGGCCTGTAATAAGGTCAATATATTTTAAGCATTTACATACAAATTTTGATATTAACACGAGATAGAGAAACATTATAGAGTACACATCTGAAAATTTCATAACACTCCTCATTTCCACCTTTATGAGTTAGTAGCAGTTGCAGTATATGATTCCCATAAATTGGACTGATCCTGCATTTAGAAGCCATTATCAATTTAGCATTAGTGGAATTCACAGTTAATTTGTGGGACATTTTCTTCAGTAAATCAAGATTTTGATGCACTAATTACATCTAGTATGCGCTAGAACGATGCTTGCAACACACCTAACCATAATCTAGTGGTAAATATATATAGGACTCGTGCAATAAACCCACGTTCGAATCTCCCCTCCTCAAATGCTAAAAAAAAAAAAAGAAATGCTTGCCAATTTGAGCAGACGTCTGATAATATGGTTCCAAAGGAGAGGTTCTCAATACCACAGTTTGGACAGGGGCCCTAGAAAATGATGAATTAAATTACATTAGTATGTGAATTTGGAAATGTTTTAAATTTTAACTAGTTTGTTCAGTAAATCAAGATTTTGATGCACTAATTACATCTAGTATGCACTAGAAAGATGTTTGCTGCGCACCTAGCTTTAGCCTAATGGTAAGTGCATATATGACTCATGCAATAGATTCAAGTTTGAATCTCCCCTCCCCAAATGCTCAAAAATAAAAAATAAAAAATAAAAAAAAATTGCCAATTTGAGCAGACAGACAGTAGGGTAGATAGTGTATGTACCTCTGTAATCAAGCATCGCTTCCTTCTGGCAGTGTAATCAATCGTGTTTTTGAATCAAACACCATGTCAGTTCCACAACTGCAGCAAAATGTTGCAGCAATGTAAATTATGCAACATGAAAATGGTCTATTAAGTAAAATGGTTAGTGAACAACTTTTAAAAACTTACTTTGAGCATTTGACTTTGTTGGAGGTACCACCACTTGAAACTGATAATATGGTTCCAAAGAAGGAGAGGTTCTCAATACCACAGTTGGGACAGAGGCCCTAGAAAATGATGAATTAAATTACATTAGTATGTCAATTTGGAAATCTTTTAAATCTTAAATAGTTTGTTCATTTGAGACTTAGAAGAGACATGAATACAGATTCTACCTTCAAGATCAAAAAGTCTTTTACAATTAATTTTGTAAAAGATTGAGATAACCAAACTATGAGTGGCACAGCAGCAAACCATGTGAAGATGAAGCTGAATGGCTCTGGAAGCTGCAAGTGAACAAATTACAATTTTATATTGCATCATAAACCCAAAAGAAGAACAGGAACAAGAACAATGGTGATTGTTTACCTCCAAAAGATATGATATTTCAAATCCAGTCACATCATCCAAGAAGAAAAACCTGTTCGAACGACATAAATGAAAATTAGACCTAAACAATGAGCTTTGGCTCAGTGTAATGGAATCATCTCCAGGACAAAGAGATTGTGAGTTTGAAACCCAGTTAGAGCCTAATTAACAACCAAAAAGAAAAAAAGACCTAAACAGTTGTGGAAAAAAGTATATCAGAATCAAGTTATAAACTTTTAAAACTTTTAAATTGATTTATAAGGAATTTCCTTCAACAAAGATCACCAAATAAATAAAATGAAAGGATTATTACAATGGTAATAGCAACTTAGGTCAAGTGGCACTAAATAAAGAAGTTTCATGAGCACATTTCATAAGCCTTAAATCTTCAATTGACTTATTATATTTTAGTGTGAAGAAAAGAAAAATTACTCACAATCCTAGTGCAACAACAGTTGCAGGAACATTCAGCAGGAACATCTTCAAATAGTCAACAGACAGGTCACTGTAAACCTGTGGAAAACTCAGTCGAAAAAAACATTGCATAAGATAATTAGGAAATAAAATGCCTATTAAGTTCTATTATAGTATCATTAATTATAAAGGACAATATCTAGATTAAAAATTAAATAAATACAAATGCCTCAAAATATCAGAAAATCACAAATGTGCAGAAACTACCTATTTAGAATTCAAAATGTACATAATTAAAAGCACAATAGGAAGAGAAAAAATCTAGAGTTTCACTCACCTTTCTACTACGAAGACTGCATCGAGGACCCTCAACTACAATTTCACTGCCTTCTTGCTGCAGAACATGGATATAGTAGTATTTTAAAACATTTGCAATTAGACAATTAAAGGGGAAAAAAAAAAAAAAAGGACAAGCAGTAACCTTTAATCTGAGCTTCAGTTCATCAAACTCTTTATCACTCATAATTGGCTTCCCTGATACATAAGCCATTGAGGCTTCCAAAAACTTCTGCTCATCAGAACCTGTAGTGTTTAATAGAAATTAAATACCATGGACGTTGTAGAATTTTGATTTTATAACAAAAAGAATTGAAAAAAAAAAAAAAGACTCCATAAATCAGCTCATACTTAGCATAACAACACTGCTTCCTTCCCACATTAGTTCTTCCTTGAGATTATCAAATTCTTCATTTGACATTATAGCTTTTCCTTCATAATAAAAAGCCTGTAGAGTAAATAAGAAAATAAGTATTTGATATTTAATGGATCTTTACTATGTATTAAATACACAAAAATTAAAGAAATGAAAATAAAATAAAATAAAATTGGTTTTACATACTTGCAATGCTTGAAGAAACTCTTGCTCCATTTCACCTATTGACTTTTTCTTTTTCTTGTCTATGCTACAGTACTGCAGAACATTACCATCAATAACCTCATCTTCTCCAATCTTACCTGAAAATGACAACCCAAAAAGTGAAAAAAAAAAAAATAAGATTGACCAAATTTATTATTATTATTATTAATTGGGATACTACTGAATTCGAACGCGTAATCTCACAGACTGAACACAACTACAGTATTTCTAAATCAAAGCTCGATGATAAGATTCAATAATTTATTTCCATAGAAAATATATACCCCATTTAATGTAAACTAGAAATTAGAAAATCAAACCTTGTTGGTCAGCAGTGGCCTTGATTGGAAGTATAAAAATTCTACGTCGAACACAGAAATGCTTTCCATTGAATTGAATTGACTGAACCCTTGTAGAAGAAGAAGAAATGAAAGGTTTTCGAAAAGGAACAGAGGAGAGACGAGGTGAAGTCAAAGAGATGGCTAATTTGCTAGCCATTGGAATCGTTAAACTGTGGTTTTCAGCTGTGGAGATTATTAATTATTAATGGGTTGCTTTTTTTTTTTTTTTTTTTTTGGCTTTTGTTTGGAGGGAAACAGAGACAGAGAGAACCCTCCGAAAGGATAAGGCAATGGAGAAATGTGTGGAGGGAAATGTAACTTATTTTCAAAAGATCAAATAGTTTGCTATTGGGGCTTTACAAAATCTGCCAACTCATCATTTCATTTCATTTTATTTTATTTTAACATGTTAACAATTTTTTTTTTTACTTTGTTTCCTTTTTAATTTAACTTAGTGGTAAAATAGTTAATTTTCCGGATGTCTTAACAGCCATGATAAGAATAAAATAGTAAAAGAAATAAAATTTTTTGATTTTTTTTAGCATCAAGGAAGGAGAATTCGAACATGAGTCTATTATATAATTATCACATAACCACCTACTATTAGATTTTTAAATTTTTATTTACCAAACACTCAATTTGAGTGTTGGAGAATTCAACTGTTGACCGCTGGGAGCTAAACACTCAACCAAACGGACACTTAATAGTAAGTATTTTCATTATTATTTTAAAGTGTAATGGTATTTTTTAATAAAAGCTAGTTTTTAATTATAATTTTAAAAGTTAAATGATAAAAATTTAACCGCTAGCTTTTAAATTTTCATTACCAAACACTTTATATCAATGTTTGAATGTTTAAAAACTGATTGCTGGCTTTTCAAAGTCAAACCAAATGGACATTATATGTTGTGTGCACTAAACATTGAGTATGGAGTACATAAAAGTATAGGATCACTATTAAGAATATAATATGGGAAGAAATTTTACATTGATTAAACATAAACATATTAAGTAATTAATATAAAAATGGATTTTCTAACCTTAATAATAGCTAATTTTTAAGATTAATTCTCTCAAATCTTTATTAATAAACTCAATATGATATCAGAGATTAATATATTCTTGCACCACCTCTGTTATACCATAATTCATATTAGATTTCAATTCTCTTTATTGACTTGGTATGGGTTATTCTCGAGTTTCAAATTTGTTCTTTGTCTGGTATGGATT
>CATKHJ010474340.1:0-11419 GCA_949750685.1 Vernicia montana
GAATAAAAAAAATTAAACAACAATAAACCAAAAAATACAGAAACAATAACAATAAAAAAAAATTAAACAACAATTAACCAAAAAAAATTCAAAAACAACAACAATAAAAAAATATATATATAAATACAGAATCAAAAAAAAAATAAACAAAAAAAATAATACACAGAACAAAAAAATTGAAATCTTTGAAAGGAAGAAGGAATGACGCACCTGATGGATCGTTTTTCGGTGGAGCTCCGGTGGTCAGTCGAGTGGGTGGTGGTCTGCTACTCCTTTCCACTAAAATGCTCTGCCCGAAGGTCCAATCTTCTTGTTGCACACCACCAAATAGACGTAATCGGGAGCTAGGGCGAGATAGAGAGATAAGGAAGGGAAGGGAAGAGGGAATGAGAGAGAGGGAGATGGAGAAGCAGATAATGGGAATAGAGGGAAAGAAATTAGGGCTCGCAGACAGGGGAAGAAGAAGAGATCTGGGTTTTGTTTAGATCTTTAATTTTAGCGATGGATTAGCGAGGGAATAGCGACGGATTAATAAGTTTTAAATAAAACGGTGCATTTCGGTTTGACTTATCAAAAGTAGCGACGGATTATATTAGCGACAGATTAATCTGTCACTAAATTTTCAAAATCCGTCGCTAAAAATGGTGCCATTACCTGGCGCCAAACTTAATCCGTCGCAAATCCTCCGCTATTTATTTTACAATTTCAGTCCACTTTTTCGTCACTATTCCATCGTTAATAGCGATGGATTAAATCCGTCGCTACTTTAATGAATTCTAGTAGTGGAACGTATTCCAATGCTAGACAAAGTTAATTTGTATCATATCTTCTTATCTTGTCTAGAATCTCATTGGATTGAATAAACTAGATGGACAGTTTATCTTCATGATCCTTTAACAATTCTTGTGTTTTAAAACACTAATCATTTACCTTTATCCAGTAGATTTGGAAGTGTCGCTTTCTTTCATACAGTGTTTTATAGAGAACTATTTCTCTTAAATCATAGGCAAAATTAATCAAGATTGATTTCTTGTTTCAATTTCTTTTAAATCATCCATACACGTTCTTAGCATGGTTCCTCCAAGATTTGAATAATAACTTCAATCTATCCATTGTTTTTTATCATTTACCTATTGAGGTAACTATTATTACCATTTACCCTTTTTTAATATCTTTAATATTACTTATATAGTACAATTCTCTTTCTCTGAAGTTATCTTTCTATTAAAAATCATGTAAATGTGGAAATGTCGTTGATATCCTCATCTTTTTGAACTATTTAAGTCCTTTAATTGTAATTCTTTCTTTATAGTTAACTCATTTATTATGACAGAGTACCCTTTTCAAATAATAGAACAAGTTATGATTTACTTTTCTTCTGGTTCTCTGGGCCAGGTCTATTTCCTTTCAGACACATATGAAGAAATAGTTCTTCACTTTGGGCAGAGAAGTTTCCTATAGTTGCATCGATTATATCTATCTTACAGTCATGATGGATTATTCTTACAAAGTGATAAGTTCCCAAGAATGGATTTTTTTTTTGTTGCATCCTTAATTACTTGAATAAGGGAGCAATTAAACTGCTATAAATTGAAGAAGAATGTATTCAGTGATATCACAATCAAATCTCTAACTTCTTCTCAAGCTTTTAGCTCTATCAATTTCTTTTTCACTTTATTTTCTTAAGTTTCATGGCATTCTCTGCATCGTCCTCTTCAGGACCTAGTCCTTTTCTTTATAATGGTCTTCCTTCTAAACTCTGAGCCAACATTACTCAGAAAAACTCTTCATGATTTAGCCATTAAACAAATCTTTGAATTTCAATCTCTTCTCATCCTTAAGAATGGATCTTGATTTATTCAAGAACTAGCAATTCATCCTGAGTATCATTTTCTTAGGATTTACGCTTTCATGGACTTCACTATGGATTCGTTTTGGATGTGGCCAAAAGAATTTTTTTTTTCTGTGGTACTTCCTTCATCTTTATCATATTGCTGTGGAGATTCAAACCTTCCACTTTCTTGCAGAGTAATAGCAGAGAAAATCCTCATTTAATCACTTTCTTAGAATGGTTTAAACCTCTCGGTCAATGCGAGGATTTTCTTTTCTCAGAAATGAGAGGTATGAATCTTGAAAAAATACCTACTCTCCGATCTATTATTGTTTTCCATCACTCTTATACAGCCATGAACTATCACAATTCAGAAACTCAATTAACTGTGTGTCCTTAAGTCGTTGTTTACAAAACTTATCCCTTTTCACTATGTAGAGATTTATTTGATCATCCTGAAGAGTTTACTAACTTTGAGAACTTTATGTGTGGCAAGAACAACGTTGTTCCACGTGAGTTATGGCCTTTTGAAAATGTTGATTCCTTTTGGTGGGAATTTTCTGCCGATTATTACAAGAAAATCCATGTTGATAAGAAGAACTAGGAGGAAAATCATCTCAAGGGTTTTCGTCCCAGGGATGAATTTCAGACCTTGATGTTAACTGATGATAAATTCAATCATTCTCATCACCTCTAGACTCATCTTGTGGCAGATTCCCAAATCCTTATGAATTTGATGAAACAGTTGATCATGGCTTCTCTGATGATGATGAAGTAATGAATTTATCGCTTTCGCATGAGCTTATCAAGAAATAAGAGTCCTTTATGCTTTTGTTGTTGTAGTCAAATGATTACATTATGAGGTTTTTCCCTAGTCCAATAAGTTAAAACAATAATGTTTATGTCTTTTCTTCAATTTTGTTGTTGCTTCTCTTTTCATTGAACTTTGTTGTACTTATATTTGAAAGTTGTCGGGAGGCAGAAAACAGGACTAAAGACATTGCCTCCTTGTGTGATGAAGCAAAAATCTTTTGCTTTATATCATCTTATATTAGAACCGTTATTGATGTCATAATCGTCTTTTATTTATTCATATATGTATGGCACACACTTGTTAGTGTAATATCTGTATGGCAGTCTCATGGATGTACAGCCCTGGCTTGCGAACGTCCGTGAGTTATCTCGATTTCTGAGCCATCTCGTTCTCTAGTTCAACATTCAGGATTTTTGGGGATTTCGGGTCAATTTATAGGGTATTTTGAAGTCTAAAAAATTATCGGTCAGTGGCGTTGGATCTAAAATTAATTTTCAAACAGTTTGGCAGTCAGTTTTGAGAAAAATCTGGTCAGTTTTGAGAAAGTACTGTCTGGTATAGAAAGTCCAGTCAGGATCGAAAAGTGTCAGTTTGGATAGAAAAATATTTCAGACAGCTTTGGAGAGTTTAGAAATAATCTTGGAGGTGCAAAATTAAGGGTTCACAGTTGCCCCCTCATCAGAATTGTCTTGTCTGCAAGGCGATTCTGATAATAGTGAATTCGGAAAAAGGGATGGTACAAGGAACCAAAGTGATGTCTAGGTCAGTGCTTGGACATGTATGGGTGAAAGGTATGATCGAAAAGGAAGATGACAAAAGGAACCACAGGGATGCTTAAGTAATTTGTTCCTAAACATTTATGGTTGGAGAATGTGGCTGAGTTTGATAAATCGACGGGAGAATGGACCATAAGGATGTTTAAATAATCGTTCCTAAACATTTATGGGTGGAAACTTGACTTGATAAATGGAAGAAAAAAAAGGAATAAAAGGGGTATCTAGGCTAGTGGCTAGATATTTTTGGTGAAAGATGTGGCTGTCTTGGATAAAAAGACGAGGGGAGGAACCAAAGGGGTGTCTAGATGATCGTTTCTAGACATTTCTAGGTGAAGGATTTGGTCAATTCAAAATAAGGGGGAATGGGAAAGGAACCACAGAGATGTCTAGGTGATCATTTCTAAACGTTTATGGATTGATGGATAAAGGAAGATGCTCCCGATATCTTGGGGAGAATTTCAATGATTGGGATAAAAAAGGTGAGAGCCTCGACCTATGGCGAGTCGGCTCGAGAGATTTTGAAAGATTCTAGTAAGGGGAGAGCCTCGACCTATGGTGAGTCAACTTGAGAGTTTGAAAAGAGGAGAGCCTCGACCTATGGCGAGTCAGCTCAAGAGATTTTGAAAAGATTCTAGTATGGGGGGAGCCTTGGCTTATGACGAGTTGACTAGAGAGATTCTGAAAATAGGAGAGCCTCGGCCTATGGCGAGTCAGCTCGAGAAGTTTTTAAAAAGATTCTAGTATAAGGGGAGCCTCGGCTTATGACGAGTCGGCTCGAGAGATTTTGAAAAGAGGAAAGCCTCGGCCTATGGTGAGTCGGCTTGAGAGATTTTAAAAACAGGAGAGTCTCGGCCTATGGCGAGTCGGCTCGAAAGATTTTGAAAATAGGAGAGTCTCGGCCTATGGTGAGTCAGCTCGAGAGATTTTGAAAAGATTCTAGTATAGGGGGAGCCTCGGCTTATGATGAGTTGGCTAGAGAGATTTTGAAAAGAGGAGAGCCTCGGCCTATGGCGAGTCGGCTCGAGAAGTTTTTGAAAAGATTCTAATATAAGGGGAGCCTCGGCTTATGACGAGTTAGCTTGATATATTTTGAAAAGAGGAAAGCCTCGGCCTATGGTGAGTCAGCTCGAGAGATTTTCAAAATAGGAGAGCCTCAGCTTATGGCGAGTTGGCTCGAAAGATTTTTAAAATAGGAGAGTCTCGGCCTATGACTAGTCAGCTCGAGATATTTTGAAAAGATTCTAGTATGGGGGAGCCTTGGCTTATGACGAGTTGGCTAGAGAGATTTTGAAAAGAGGAGAGTCTCGACCTATGGCGAATCGGCACGAGAAATTTTTGAAAAGATTCTGGTATAAGGGGAGTCTCGGCTTATGACGAGTCGGCTCGAGAGATTTTGAAAAGAGGAAAGCCTTGGCCTATGGTGAGTCGGCTCGAGAGATTTTGAAAATATGAGAGCATCGGCCTATGGGGAGTCAGCTCGAGAGATTTTGAAAAGAGGAGAGCCTCAGCCTATGACAAGTCAGCTTGAGAGATTTTGAAAAGAGGAGAGTCTCGGCCTATGACGAGTCGGCTCGAGAAGTTTTGAAAAGATTCTGATATGAGGAGAGCCTCGGCTTATGACGAGTCGACTCGAGAAATTCTAAAAATATTCTGAAATGAGGGGAGCCTCGGCTTATGGCGAGTCAGCTTGAGAAATTCTGAAAATATTATGATATGAGGGGAGCCTCGGCCTATGGCGAGTCGGCTCGAGAAGTTTTAATTGATCGGGTGGATGACCCTTTTTGACTTATCTGAATCGGGTGGAGGACTTAGCTTTGTGTAAAGGATTATCTGGAAAGGGAAAATCTTACTATATGCAAAGGTTGTTAGTTGATTGAAATATATGAGTCTTGAAGGCCATTTTGGGATTGTTTGAAGATAAGAATGCATGATGATGTATGACTGCGCATGATTGCACTTGCATGTATGTTTGTGCATGAATGATGCATGTTTATGTATACGTGTTTTGGGATTCATGAACTCTTTTCCATAGATGATCCATGATGATACATGTAATGGATGATTGCATGGATGCAAGAGGGTGGATTCACGGGTTTGCTCTGTGTATGTTATGAATGTAATTTGCATACGATGTCGACTCTTTAAATGTGATCTGGAAACAAAGCGACTTGCAGGTTGAAAAATGATTCTTTGGTGGGTTCCTAAGGCTATCTCAGGAAAGTCTGACAAATCTATGATATTTTTTAGTGATGCCATGACAGGTAATCTAGACCTCAAGTAGAAAGGTATTTATGCAAACTTAATACCTTGAACCAATGATTGGTTATCTGAAAAGGTGATTTTCGAAGGATGGGAAAAGGAACCAGCTTGATGTATAGGTGAGTGTTTAGACATTTCTGGGTGACGAGTGTGGATGATTTCAAGATAAAGAAGGATGGAAAAGAGAGTCTCGACCTATGGCGAGTCGGCTCGAGAAGTTTCTGAAAAGAGGAGAGCCTCGACCTATGGTGAGTCGGCTCGAGAAGTTTCTGAAAAGAGGAGAGCCTTGACCTATGGCGATTTGGCTCGAGAAGTTTCTAAAAGAGAAGAGCATCGGCCTATGGCGAGTCGGCTCAAAAAGCTCTTGAAGAGAAGAGAGTCTTAGCCTATGGCGAGTCAGCTCGAGAAGTTTTGAAAAAAAGGAGAACCTCGGGCTATAGCGAGTCGGCTCGAGAGGTTTCAGAAAGAGGAGAGTCTCGACCTATGGCGAGTCGGCTCGAGAAGTTTCAAAAAGAGGAGAGCCTCAACCTACAGCGAGTAGGCTCGAGAAGTTTCTAAAAAGAGGAGAGCCTCGACCTATGGCAAGTCGGCTCGAGAGATAAGATTTAATCAATCGGGTGAATCCTTTTGACTTGGCTGATTGGGTGGAGGACCCTTGCTGAAGAGATTTGGTTGATTCTGATTTAAAGGGATTGACTTATCTGCTAGGCAACTTAGGTCTTGGGTTTTGGAGATTGGACTCTCTTTGAATAGTGAGAGGGATATGCTTTGATTTCAGTCTACAGTGGGACCTTTTGGGTGACTTGGTTTCATCAAGGCGCTGGGGCTTTGGAGATGAGAGGTAGGCTTTCCACAAATGGCTTGGGCGATGCGAATTCTACGATAGGTTTGGTCAATTCTGGTTCAGCCAGGTGGCTTGAGCTTTGTGGTTTTGTTACAATTACTCATGGAAAGGAAAGGATGCATAATCTAGGCTAGGAAGACTCTTGGGATGGTGCTTTTAATATTCAGCGGGATTGGCATAGAGGTCGGGATGGACTTTTAGGAATGGAGGGGAGCCAAATGGTTTAGGTTTTTTTGGAGACTTGAGCACTTTGATAGGAAGGCACGACTTAGAGATCATGCCCCTGATAATGGATGATTTGACTAACCGAAGATGACTCAAAAGGACGTGAATGACCTCGAAAAAAAATGCCCCTGATGACACTTAAAGGCGACTTTTACTTGCGATGATTTTGACTTTGAACACTTTCTTCATTTTTTTGTGATATTTCAATGAAAGAAGGAATTGACATAAAGGAAAGACGGCCCCGAGAAGGGTAGAATTGTTTGACTGCTTTAGGAAGAAAACGAGATAGGACACATTACCCATTTTTTATTTTGAATATGACAAATGGATCTTGACATGACTCCATATATAATCCAATTTGAATGACACACCTCTTTTTTTTTATTTATTTTTTATTTTTTATTTTAGCTCTAACTTCTGCCCGAGTCGCTCTCTCGGGTTTTCAACTCGACAAGCTTGCTCTAATTTCTGCCTAAGCCGCCCTTCCAGGTTTTCAGCTTAGCAAGCATTTTCTTTTTATCATTATTATTTTTTTTTGTTTAGGCAAAAAGAATCAAATGAGTGATGCATTAGGCATAGAGTAAATGAGAATGAGACGCTTTTGTCATGTGAACTAAAATATTTTGTACTATGATTTGGACCGCACCTAAATTGGGCTGCCTACGTATCCCTTACATCATTGTCATTTTCTTTTAGGGAGAATTAGGTCCACGTAGTTCTGATTTGAGTGCATTTGAAGATAGAGAAACTAATTACAGACACTACATTCAGACAAAGTGTCTCTTTAGTTGGTCCATATTGCAAGGGTTGGGGGATTTATTCCTGTCCACATTCATGAGGGTGACGCCTCCGTTGGATATATTTTTCTTCAGTATGCATGGTCCAGCTCAATTTGGTCTGAACCTTCCTCTTAGGTCATGCACGGGAGCTCGGATTACATATAGGACAAGATTCCCTTATTGCAAACCTCTGTTTTTTTAGCTTTTGTTGAAGTGTCTGGCTAGCTTCTGTTGATAACTTTGAATTTTGTACAAAGCATCCATTCTCTTTTCGTCAGTGGCATTCAGCTGGTCATAGTACCATTTGATTCACTCTGCTATCATTCTCCGCCGCTCTTGCTTGTGGGCTAGAATCTTGTGAATCGCAATGCTTGGGGTCTATCCTTACCATGTCCTTGGTTCCCATGCAAAATATAAGCCCTTTCGATTAATGCCTGCTTGTCATGATATGCAGATACAATGTATGTGACCTTTGGTTTTTTTTCCTCTGTGCCATAATTAATTAATTAATTAAATATATTATTATTATTATTATTATTATTATTATTTTTGTGTATCATTCAAGTTGGATTCAAAAAGAAGACACATGAGATGTAAGATGAAAAATTCAAACTTTTCATTATGAGTAGTACTGAAATTCAAAGACAACTAAGAAGGTCAATTACAGACTCAAAAGAAAAATAAGACTCAGCATATCCTAATTCTTAGTTGATTATAGATCCAAAAGGAGAGAAATGCATGACCACTTAGACTCTGACTTTGGACAATTAGGGACTTAGAAGGAGAGAAAGAAACACAAGACTCGACAGACTTTGACTTGACTCTGACTTTGACTCAAAAGAAGAGAAAGAAGCACAAGACTCGACAGGCCCTAACTCAGACTTAGGATTGACTGGACTCAACTTAATTGTAGGACTCGAACAAGGGTCAGCTAAGCCAATGTTCTCCTCAAAGTGCTAGTCACTGGGTAGGTCTGCTTGATTTTCAAATTTGAGGGAATTGATAATGTCTCTAAGGTTGATAGGCATATTGGGTACAGGTTCTAAAGGGAGGATATCTCCATCGTTAATGAGATCTTGGATTTGATGTTTTAAGCTCTTGCATATGTCAGTTTTGTGCCCAACTCCTTGGTGGTACTCGTAATGCTCATTAAGCTTGTAGTTTCTTAATGGATGGCTAGGGGGTGCTTTCTACTCCAGAGGCCTAACCATGTCGGCTTCAAGGGCCATCTTGTAAACTGTGCTCAAAGGAATACCCAAATTAGTGAACTTCCTTCTTTCTGATTTACAGGGTTGTTGGTTGGTGTTCAACAATTAATCATTACAAGAAATTTCTTTTTAACAATACACATTCATTTCTTTATTACAGGAGTGATCGCCAGTGGATTGACCTCCTTTTCACTTTGTCACTTCACTTTCACATTGCATTTTAGTACATATGTATCATTTAGAGTACATTCAGGGTTTCATTCACATAATTATTCACACTAGTATATGTTTACACATACTAGTTTACACATATATTATACTAGATGATGAGAATTTAATCATATATGGATAACGCGGAACTATCTTAACGATGGACTGTAATTGACGATTAGGAATCCTATGTTCTATGGTTCAACTTATATACTACGACTGTTAAATTAATATGTCTATACTAGACTTAAAGTTTGCTCTGATACCATCTCTATCACACCCCAACTTTTGAAGTGTGATGGTCCTAGGGCATAGGAAGGCGTAAGGTCACCTAAACCTGTAGAACCCCTATTCTATGCTGTAGCAAGCACATTATACAATGAACATGTATCCTAGATCGTAACCTATAATTCCATATTCAAATTCTCTCTACATATTAGTAGGATGCCCAAAGTATACCTTACAGATACTAAAAGGATACCCAACATATACCATATGTATACCATACGTATATCACTTGTATACTCATCATATACTTGTATCATTAACATATTGTAGTTCATATCATCATTTATCACTAACAATTATACTTTATTATTACCAAATTATCATTGTATAATTACAGGCTAAAATTATCAAACTAGAGTTGCAAAACTAACTACTATGAACCATAATGACCATGGAGCTCTAGACTCATCTATTCAAGATACAAATACATTAATATTCAAAAGTTAAACCACCTTATGTAGCAGGGGAAATCCCCAAGCGGAGAAGGAAGGCTTGAGAATTTTCCTTGCTTGACCTTCAATATACCTGAAAAATAATAACCACTAAAAGAATGTGACAAGCTCAGTGAGAATGTAATATCTTAATATAATATGCCGGCTGAAATGTGTATAACAGTAATAAGAGTTTAAATTCAATTGGGTATCGATGAAGTTTTTTTTTGGTAGTCAATAGAGATTGTAAAATGATACAATGATATTCAATGATATTTATAACAGTGAATGATTTATAATAAATGGATTATCATTTAGTATCATTTTAGTAGAAATCAGAGATTTGGAAGAAGTATGCTTCCCATTGATAAATAAATAGAGTGGCGGCTAATGCTTTGCTCACTCACACTGATCAATGAGTGTAAGATTGATTAGGTCTTATGACTAGGACCCCCTTCCTAGCTAGGTAGATACATTATCCCTATCCGACGGGCCTTCTTACCATGTGCACATGACTGATGTATAATCCCACATTAGTTGGGAATTTTTGCTTATAAGAATATCATTTAATAAAGGTTCATAATATATGAGCAATAGATCATATTCATTTATGATATAGTTTCAATGGGATTTACATTTTCAGTAATAGTTTCAAATGAACTTTAGAGAGTTCAATTGAATCAGTAGTTTAACAATTAGGCCAAAAGCCATCAATGAAGTACAAGTGAGCTAGATGCCATTAATGAATAATAATTAGGTCAAAGGCCAACAATGAATAGCAATTAGGCCGAAGGCCATCAAGTATAGTCCTAATACAAATATTTGAATGACAATGGTTGTATAAGGTTCACATTAAGGGTTGCCAGGACTTTCAGTAATATATGCATATATATCAATTTAGTGTTGATTCAAGGGCAAATGCCCATACCATATTAAAATATTACATACTCACCTCTACTCCTTAGCTCCTAGTACAAGCTTTTAACACGACAGGAGTAGTGCTCCTTGGTCTCCGAAACACTTTCCTCATATATCTTTTAGGTTATACAATGAACCATACTATGCATGTCATTCAATTGAATATCATTAAACACTTCGTTAACTTAACTATTCCAATCCTAACTCTAGTATTACTAAATTTACATCTAAGACATACCGACCATCTAATATCAATTCAAGTTATTACACATAGCATACATATACACATATTACCATTTAAGGTGTTGTCTAATAAGCACCAATAGGGGGGGGGGGGGGTTGAATTGGTGGTTAATTTAAAAATTTAATTGAACAAGAAAGAAAGAAAAGAAGGAACACAAGGATTTATAGTGGTTCAGATTATATCCAATCTTACATCCATTCCCCAACCTTAATTAGGTATTTCACTATCAATGGAATTTTACCAAGTTCACTCCCAACTTAGTGTTTGAGCTCACACAAAACTTTATAAGTGTTTTCACTAGGCTCACACTCAAATCTCATAAGTGCTTTCACTAGGCTCACACTCAAACCCCTCAAGTGTTTTCACTAGGCTCACACTCAAACCTCACAAGTGTTTTATGGCTCACACACAACCTTTACAATGGAGAATGATTTGAGGTTTAGAGTCACTCAAGACTTTGACAAATAGCTAGTACAAAAAATAGATGAATGTAATCTAGCTTAGAACAAATTTGAACACATAAAGATGAGAAATGAAACTTTTGTGTTCTAGCTCAATGAATAAATAATTTAGAGTTTAAGAGCTTTGATTT
>CATKHJ010474447.1:0-15137 GCA_949750685.1 Vernicia montana
GATGATTTGTAAGCATGATTTGAGTATGTTGGAGTGTATGAAAATGATTTACTAAAATGGGTCTTTAAATTTCTCATTTTGATGATAATGAGTTTGATCAAAGATGGGTTTTTAAGATTCCTTGTTCATTTTATGTTTTTGTTTAACAAAATGAGCCTAGCTTTGTATACATGACATGTTTTGGTAGTAATTTGGCTTTGGGTGTTTGAAGTGAGTGTTTTCTTCTCAAGAGAGTTGGAGGATTTTGCCAAAAATCCAGCCCAGAAGTGGGTACGGGCAAGGGTACACCCGTATTGCTGGGCGTACCATTGCTTCTGTACATTTTCCATAAGGTACGGGCAAGGGTACGCTCGTATTGCTGGGCGTACCATTGTTTCTGCCTGGTTTTCTTAGGGTACGGGCGTACCCTCTGGGCGTACCAATTGTGCATGTCCATTTTTAATGTGTTTCAATTTCAATCATTGGCATGCTAGATTGTCATATATGATCATTGTAGAGTATAATTGAAGGGAATGGGACATTGGTCCAAAGTCTAATCGACCCAATAGTGAAAGTATGTGTATGAAATGACATATAATGTTTCATTGATTGTATTGATATGTGATCATATGCTAAGTATAGGATTAGAAGTATGGGATTAGAATCTATCATAGTTCTATAGATAAGTTAGGACATGATGATCTAAATTGTGATTAATTGGAATGGTTCTTGTAGAACCTAAAGATCAAGTGCAGGAGGAACCGGGTGATCGTCATTTCTGCTTGTGTTGATTTAGGAGCAAAGGAGTCCTAAGGTGAGTACATGATAATCAGTATGTTATGGGCATTATCCCATTGTATAACCATTCATTCATAATATCAATTTGATTTCTTGATTGAACTTATGTTCCATTGATATTTGTTCATGAACCATATATGTTGAAACAATTATTGAGACCTTTGGTCTACCTTATATTGATATAAAGATGGTATATTGAAACTTTATTCATTGATAAGTACCATAGTTCATTTGAATCCATAATATGTTTAATTGTATAAATGTGATAAATCGATTAAAGTAGAAATTCCCATATGATGTGGGGTATACATCAGTCATATGCATATGGTAAAGAAGGCTCGACGAATAGGGATAGTGTATCTGCCTTAGCTGGGAAAGGTGGTTCTAGCTGGGAGACCTGATTAGTCTCTCGCTCGAATCTTTATGAGTGTGCGAAGCATTAGCCGACACTCGATCTAAATGTGAATGAGAACATACCGTTCTCGAATCTCTGATTTCTGCTAAAATAAAATAAAGAGAATTATATTCAATTGCCTTACTATGAACCCCAATTATTGGTATCATAAATGAACCTCATTGTAATAGTTTCTATTGCCTAATTGTTCGTATTGCCTAAAGGCATTAAAGCTACATTGATCCTTATATTCTATAATCTCATTTAGCCAGCATGACATGTTGATATTATGTATTCACTGAAATTTATATCTCACTTCTTAGTGGTTTATCTTTTTTAGGTGCTATAAAGGTTAAGACAAGGTAAAACTCAAGCTTCATCTTCTCACTTGGGAATTATTCTGTCCTTTTTCATTTTGTCCATTTTGATTGTATCAAAATGAGTATGTATCTCTAAGAGACAAGTCTAGAGTTCTATGGTCATTGTGATATTGAGATGTTTTAGATTGTTTATCTTTCTGTATTTCATTTGGGACTGTAATATATGATATATTATCCTATTGTATTAATGGCATAGATTTAATGTATAGATGATGTGGATTGGTTATAGTAATGTGTTTCAAGTTCTGATATGGGAATATTTATATGTTGATTGGTTATAGTATGGGAATGGGTTCTATGGGTTTTCGTTGGCCTTACGCCTATTTATGCCCTAGGACCATTACGGCTCGAAAGTCGGGTCGTGACAGTCTTCATGCTTTCAATGGTGCTTGAAGCATAGTGGACCCCCTTATGATGAGAATTTATGGGATTATCTAGCTTCCTTAGTGAGTTTGGGCTTAATTGGGCTGAACCTTGGCTGCCAAGTGGACCATGGTGACTGTGAACGGTTGATTTTCGACCCTAGAGCCCGATGATGATGAACAATTCGTTTCTTTCTTGGAAGTTGACTCATAGTATAGTTTTTGAGTTAAATTGAAAAGTTTTGGGGTTTAATTGGAAAATATTTTAGAAAATGGGTAGAATTGAAAAGGTCAAGGGTGCAATTGAAAATGTTAGGACTTAGTTCAAAGAATTTTTGAAAATTAGGGACCAAAAAGAAATTTTAAAATTATAATTTGATCCTCGTGTGTTTGGGTAAATTATCTTTTAATCCATGTATCTATAAAAAACTTACAGTTTAGTGGTGGGGCACAATCCACATCCTGAGCCTCTAGTGGGGCAAGGCAAGGGCGTGCACCCCCCATGCGCCCTTTGACTATTTGACAGCCCAAAATTTGAATTTTTCTGAGCTTTTTTAAATTTAAACTATCCCAAATACCCCAATCCCTCAGAATTTGATAGGATTGGGATTGAGAAGTTAGAGATCAGAGTTTTAATGAAATTTTGAATAAAATTGAAATTGATTTTGAAAATTAAAAAATCCTATTTAAAAAAAAAATCTGAATTAGGGGGGAGAATTTTTTTGACTTTGGGGGGATTTTTTTTTGCTTTTTTGAGGCTGATTCTTTTTTTCCTGCTACTTCTCCTTCTTTTTCTTTTCTTAAAAGCCCAAGCTTGAAATTCTCTAAAAAAGAAAAAAACAAAAAAAACTCCAAAAATTAAAAACACAAAGGACCAAAAACTCGTACTATAATTCAATTGGAAGGAAGGAAAAGGTATAATTGTTGTTAGCTGCCTGAGGGATGAAGGACCAAAACCTGTGATGCCAAAACTGATGGGTTGAATCATTCTTGATTCGGCTAATTCCAGAAGGCTGGGTCTCTATATTTGGTTATTTATTTTATATCGGTACATATTTTCTTTTTCTTTTTTTTTTTTCATCTCCATCCATCTATCTTTATAATATTGTTATATTATGTAATTAACATGTTTATTGATTTTAAACCTCATTTGGATATTCATTCTATTTTCTGAAATTGATTGGAAATTAAAAGGAACGGTAAATACTTAAAAATAGAAAAATGTGTCTGATGATTGGTTTTGGACTTGTTTGGTGTAATCCTTGGCATTAAGTGATCCTTTTACACGGAGTTTGGCTTCTGGAGTTGGCGAAGACAGAAGAGAATAGGAAGAGATCATAAAACAGAAGACAGCAGGCCGAAGCCTAGGAGCAAGTGCACACATCCCTCTGTGCGCCCCATGCTAGGGGCGCCCCCCTTTGTGCGTCCCATGCTAGGGGTGCACACCCCTCTGTACAGCCTTAGCTTGATCTTTTTTTTTTTTTTTTTAAATTTAAATTTTATTTCTTCTTTCATTGTATTGATTTTTATTGCATTTTCTTCTGGTTGTATTTTAGTTTTTATTAGATTTTAGTTTATTTTAACTTTTTAGATTTTAGGTTTTTATTTATTTTCTTATTTTTAGGAATGTAATAATTTAAATAGGTTTCCTATCTCCCATTTTGTGTTTGTTTTCTTGATTATTTTTCTTAGATTGCTAGATGCATGATTCATTTGATCATAGGTTGATAGCTTAAAAATTAATTTGGTTAAGTATTTTGATTAGTTTGTTAATTATTTTGCTCATAAGGTTTTAATAATGAATAGCGCGTTAATTAACCTTAGTAATTAATTAGCTTGCTCATTTGGTTAGATTGCATCTTTAGGTAAATAAAATGGTTAAGTCTAAATGCGTGTTTAGGTCAGTAAATTAATTTGGTAAATTAATTTGACATAATTGAATGATTAATTTATCAAGTTAGTTAATTAACTTGGTAATTAGAAATCATTGCATAATTGGTTTAGGTGGACTTTCATTTAATCCATTTAATCATTTTTTGGTTGAATTAAATTATTTTTGAACTTGATTTTCTTCATATTTTAATGTTTATTTGTTAAAGTAATTGTTGGCATGAAATATGTGCTTAAATGTTATAAATGCTTGCAGAGTAATAAAACCCATTAAGTCTGAATAAACTTCATATAAACATTGACTAATGAGTATAGGCCAACTTCACAGCTGGGCAGACTTGGGTGCCTAACACCTTTTCGAATCTCTAGCATATGGTGGTTAGGTATGAAGTAAGGAATTCTAGTCACCTGTCTTTTCCTGGTTTTTAAAAAACTAAGTGGCGACTTCTTTTTCCTTTTAGGTTTCGGTTCAATTCGTCTTCTCTCAACTCCAAGTTGAAAAACAGTGTAGAGTCCATCCACCTAGGGTCAGAAAATTGGTCACGACAGTGGCGACTCCACTAGGAATTGAGAAGTTGATTCCACAATTGGTCTTTGTTAATGTTTAGTTTGTTTGGGCTTAGTGGGCCTGCATCACTACACTAAGCAAACTAGCACCCTTGTCCTTATAACTCTAGGTATTATCAAGGAAAGGATCCCTTAGCTCCACTCGACCTTTGGGTTCCTTAATTTGCCTTACCACTCATAAGTCACCTTAGGGTATAAAAAGACTTGGGTGAATATCGTTTGCACCTTTGGGCCTCCAACCCAATAGGAGATATAAGCCTATTTCTTTCTTGTGTGAGCTTTAAGCCGTAAGCCAACTTGAGCCATGTAATGACTTAGTAATTTGCTTAGGATTTCCAAACATGTTTTATGCATGTATGTTTCCAAGCCCAATATCCTTACTGGATCTTTTTGCAGTTTTCCAAAATGGGCTTGGTTCAAAGCTTGAATGTGCTTTGCATGTTTACTTAAGAGAGTTATGCATCAATCGAGCTTGTGGTCCCCCTGTTGGATCATTAAGCAATGGCCCAAAATCCTAGGAAAGAAAAGACTAAGGACAAAACGTTTATGGGAGAAATAAGGTTGGAAGGTTTAAATGACTTAATACTTATGCTTGCTTCTACAGTTGTTCATGCATCATTTAGTTAGAAAGCATCGCATCATACTAATCCATTTGTACTTGCAGCCATTTAGGATCTCTAATATGTTGAATTTTTGAACTAAGCCCATGACTCCTTTTGAAAAGGATGAAGTCCTTAGGAGGATAGTAAGGTTGGAGTTGAACCAAATAAGGGAGGAGGTCCAAGCTACTATCAAGCAAACTATCTTAGATAGTTTGAATGAGCTACCCAAGCATATGGACAAGTCTAAAGTGAAAAGAGGCTGGGCCATCCTAGCTAGAAAATGTCAAAAATGACTTGTTATCCAACCAAGAAAGTTCACCTACTTTGAAAAGACCCTATCCTAGATTTTCAAAGAGCTAGAGAAGGAAGGTTTGTTGCAACCCCTTAAAGCCGAGGTTTTGGCCAAGCCCGCTGTCTCCTGAGTTCAACATGAGTGCTTATTATTGATTTCACCAAGTCTTGTGGCATGACACTGATCAATGTGGTCACTTAAGGCATAAAAATCCAAAACCTAGCTGAAAATGGAAAATTTACCATCCGCTAAATTTCTCTCACTAGATAAGAGCCAAAAAAGAACATGAGAAAATATCTCAATGCCTTTGTTAAGCAATACCATTACAACACTGAAGTGGACATCACTAGGCGTGACTTGGAAACCACAAGGTAGCTTCTAAGGGAGTCATTTTCCATGTTCCTTACAAGGTGGAGGGCGAAAACTGTTCAAATGGTGAACCTGCCGACCGAACAAGAGTAGGTGGACATCTTGATCAAGCACCTACTCCCAATCTACCAAGACCATTTGCTAACCCAACAACTACCCAGTTTTAAGGCTTTGGTCGCAATTGCTACAAGGATTGAAGATGGCATTCGAAGCAGACCACCTCAAGATGAGTTTTCTACCACCAACCCATATAGTGATGAGGAGTCTGATGAGTACCACGTGAGATTTTGAGCAACAGATCCTGAAATTGTTTCCTATTTCTTTAGAAGGAGCACATGTGAAATTGTACTATGACTTAGACAAAAGCAAAAAAGAAGATTGGAACTTGTTATCAGAAATCTTTGTGGCCCAATACCACTATAACACCCTACTAGGAGTAACACTCTGAGACTTGGAGACTACTAGACAGAAAACTGGGGAATCCTTTCAGATTACATTATGCGTTGGAGGGAAAAGGCTACAAAGATAACAAACAGACCTATTGAGAAGGAACAGATGCACCTTATAGTGAAAGGGTCTTTTCCTGCCTTGTACAATAGACTTTTTATTGTACCATTGAAGACCTTTGATGATCTATATAGCATGGGATTGTAGTTGGAAGAAGTCGACTATGATAGGGCTAAACCACAAAGCTCCAGGCCTAAAAACCAGTCTAGATAACAGACGGCTGAGAACTCCACTGAAACTACTGAAGTAAATATGGTTAAGGCCCCTAGGAAGTTTTCCCAACTCAACCAACCTATGTCTGCTATCTTGGAAAGGCTTATGAAGTATAACATTTTACAGCTTTTGGACCCTACCCCACTGCCAATTCCTCTATTGAGAAAGTTCAATGTCAACGCATATTGTCGCTTCCATCAGGTGGCAGGACATGACACTGATAAATGTAGATGGTTGCGTTATAAGATACAAAACTTCCTCAATGATAAGATGATCTCATATCTAGAAATGAGATTGATCGGTATGTTGCCACCAATAATAATTAAAATGCTAATGGAGCTTTTGTTTACTTGGATCATTCCCTTCAAAAGAGGCAACAAGAGTCCTCAGAGAATGATATGAGTCAAGTGATTCGGTGTTTTTTTTTTTACCTTTTGAACAATAATTTTTTGATTTTTATTTTCAATAAAATTGATTTATCACATAAATGTGTTCTCTTGATTGTTTTGCCTGCCTCTTTAAGTTTAATATGATTACGATTGCAATTAAGGATATAATACTACATCTGATAAGAGAATGAGAGAGTAAAAAGAAAAATAAAGAACAGGAAAAAGCAAAAAGAAAATAAAGAAAAGAGGTGTTGGAATAAATTCACCTTTACCCTTTAGAGTTCAATCCCTCTTTAAATAGACCACCCTTAAAGTACCTTCAGCAAAAGAAGGCTAACTTCCTTTACTTGAAAAGATTAAATAAATTCAACTAATATGGCAGCACCCAAAAAAGTTCAAATCCTTGAAAAATCAAAAACCATAGACCTAAAAATAAAAATTTTATCTCTTGAAAACCTAAAGACCAAAAGGAACCAATTAGAATTTATTGGTTTCCCAAAACCTAGCCAACAAGAAACGAAAGGTAAATCCTACTACATACCTTTTTTGCTTAGGGAAAACTAAAAAGAAACCAAAAGTCCATTTAAAGTAGTCGAACTCTCTAGGGCTAAAGCATTTGCTAAGCAACATCTCTTTGAAAAAAGAAAAGAAAACAATGAAAAGTCTTGCTAGGTATTCCTTAGTAGTTATCTAAGCAAAAGCTAGGGATATGAGTGAAATAATTGGTTGGAAAATCCAAAAGGGCTAGTCAATGACATATGTAATAATTAGACCCCATTGTAGTTGTCTTCTTATTAAATGATGAGATATATGTTAAAAATAAGAAGGAAGCACATTTATGTGGATGAAAAGATTTTATCCATGGAAAGTGTAGTCAAACAATTTGAATTGAGAAAATTTGGCTCATTGACTCTTTCTAGGTCTAGTTCCCCTTCGAAAGGTGGCAAATAAGCTTCAGAAGCCTTGGTCAATTACGTGGCAAATGAAAGGATGAAGGATCCTTTTGACTCGTTTCACGAACGAGGCCTTCTCTGATTAATGGGGGCATGCAAAGAATTGAGCAGTGGCTTAAAAGCTCTGCAAAGAAAGCGAGTATCTAGTAAAGAATTTAGTTTGGGGGCAACATTGTCTACTAAATGCTTAGGTTGGTTTGTAATCAAAATAATAAAGAAAGAAAGTAGAAAAAGAAAATATATAAAGCTTGTTAAGTGGAAAACCAAGAAGGGCGGCTTAGGCAAAAGTAAGAGTAAGCTCATTGATTTGAAAACCTAAAAGGGTGGCTCGAGCAAAAGTTAGAGCTAAAAAAGGAAAAAGAAAAGGACAAGAAAAGTAGCTCGCTATGTTGAAAACTTGAAAGAGCAGCTTAGGGAAAAGTTAGAGTAGACTCATCGAGTTGAAAATCTGGAAGGGCAACTTGGGCAAAAGTTAGAGCTAGAAAGAAATAAAAAGAAAGAAAAAAAAAAAGAAAAGATTTGATTGCAACCCTTCAACTAAGGGATCAAGCTTGAATATGTTCACTTGATAATGCTACTTCGATTTCAAAAATGAAAGATTCTTGGTGTAATATGACAAAGAACTTTCTTGAATTGAGCGGATTTAGAGTAATTTTAGAGTAATACATTCTTTGAAAACAATCATGCATACATACATTCATGTAGGAAGATGAAATTATGTACCATATGTATCATATCAAGAAAGAGAAAAATAATTGTAAAAAGAAAAGAAGAGAGACATTTGTATAATAATGAATGTTATACATATTTTGTAGGAATGAAAGAATGATGTGTGTCACATCCCACTTTTAAGATATGACGGTCCTAGGGCATGGGTAGCCATAAGGGCACCAACCACCCATAGAACCCATACCTGTTATCAAATCCAATATGGTATCATGCTCAATCATCAATAATTACTTATAATCATTGCCTAAGATCAGAACCTGCTTATCATCTATTCTCTTTATGCTATGATTCCATTTAAATATTTCATAACAATCATTATTCTCATTTATCAATTAACTTGTACATATTCCTTATCATCACATTAAGATCTATTCTTATAAGTCATTTATCGTCATTATACAATATTCATTTATAATACTACACTTTCTTTATACAATTAAGAACAATTTTTCTTAGGTAGACCTTTACCCAAGATATATAAGGAAAATCCAACAATGTCCAATTAATACATAAACATATGAAATTTAAATGACTTCCGAGGACTACGGAACAACTAAAGATTTAGACATCCAAACTTTAACATATACAAATACAATTAAAGCATAATCTTATACATTTATGTGCATAACAAAAGTAATATTTATTTTACTGTTTAGGTCTCAAGAGGAAATGAATACTTGAAAATCTTTTTGTTACTTTACTGTCGTCCTGTAAAAAAAATTAGGAGTGGGGGTGAGTTTATAATCCAGTGAGTAAACTATTCTACCATAAATTATGCAACTCGGTGTTCAAGGTTAATACATAAGAACAATTCTCGGCTGACTTATTGATATACATATATTCAATAGGAGCGATGTAAGATAATAACAACATATAGTACATTTCAAATTCAAACCAAATCAAAATCTCGTAAATTTTTAAAATCTTATTTCAAATAACATGTAATATATATAATATACTTAAAAAAACTTCATATAACAATGACTTGTAATACTCTTGAAAACTTAATTCGAATAATAAATAACTTATATTATCTTTTAAAACTAACACTTTATTCAAATACAAGTAGCTTATAATATGATTCAAATATTTCTTCAACTAATAAATAACTTAAAATACAATTCAAATACGAATATAACTAATATTATACTTTTCACAACTTTTCTTATCAACATTTCAATAATAGTAGCTCTTCTTGCGGAGCATTTTCCACACATCTTGTAATACCTTTTACAAGTCCATTCTTATAACAATATCCATACAAATGACTTGATCAAATCATATACTTAGCAGAAATTATTATCAATTTACTGTGAATAAATTCACATATCTCATGTAATGTAGTATTGCGAGACCTGCAGATTTCATGTTACATATTAAGGAATAAGGTTAGCTAGTTCTTGTGGCTAGGGCGTTTAAATATGTAATACCTCGAATACTCAAGTATGAACTTCAATTTGATCATATGAATAAACTGCAAGTGTTATATTATGTATATTGATGAGTTAGATTGATTAGATTTGAGAATTGAACTTAGAGAATTGAAACGCATGATATAGAGTTGCAGAGCGTGATTCGCGGCGCTATATGTAAGTCACGACAAGCTCATCGTAACCGCTACCGTGGGCGTGATGGTGATCGCGAACTCTTATGTATGATTTTGGAAGAAGTATGAACAGTCACGTGAACAGTACTAGGTAGCGACCGCGAAGACCATATTGCGACCACAATATGAGAATCGCGACCGCTACTTACAAGTAGCTACCGCGAGTCTCATCGGGGACATAATCGGGAGAACAACCCTATATAAGGAATTAAAGCCCTTAAACTCATTCCACTCGATTTTTCTAAGCTTCTAAACCCTTATTCTCTCAAAATTCTCCCAATCTACTCCTTCTAACTTGAAGAAAGTTCATTTATTGCATTGTTAGAGAAATCTAGGGTTGGAGAACCCATTTTCTCTTCAGTTGATCAAGCATTTGGATTAAAGTATGTTAGGGTTTGTTCATCTTTTCTTCATTCCCTTCAATTTCTTCTAATAGATGTAAGGTTATAATAAGATTAAGATGAGTTGACATTAATAGCATTGTTAATTAAGTTAAGGTTATAGATTATTGATTTTATTGCTATTTGCACATGGGTTTTCTATTGATTCCCGTAGAGATTCAAGAAGAGATGATGATGGAGGATGTGACCATCACATTTACTTGCTCTAAAGATTGATTGCAAGCCATTTTGGATTTTCATTGATTAAGGAGAGTGGTTATTATACTATTATGGTTGTGTTTGAACGGTAAGGCATAAATGCCTAATTCTTTCACGACCACCAATTGTTTATTGTTAATTGCTATTTGAACTATCCTTTGTGATATCCCATTTTATTGTATACATGAAACCAATTGATAATTCTCCTCGATATTGAATTGATACCATAATTATTGATCCATTGATAATCTATGTTTATTGTATACCTTTATATGATTGTGAACCGAAAGTAGAAATCCCTTATTCTGATGTGGGATAAAACGTCAGGCATTATGCACAGTATACTCTGGTGGATAGAGGAAAGTATCCATGTCCTAGCTAGGGAGGGCTTGTTGCCCTAGCCATGAGATATGATCAATCTTACGTATTGTAATACCCCAATTATCCATATATAAGCTTTTAATTGATTACATGTATATTATGTATAGCATGATTGAGTATTAATTCATCAATTGATTAAAAATTGAGCTAGTGAAAAGTGGGTCCCACTTTTGACTAACCCAAGCTTAATATGTCCTGTCTAGGTTCATTGATCCTAGACACTTTGATTTGTTTTCTTCTTTTCTCCAAAAGCTATTAAGAAGAAAAGCTCTCATTCTTTTCTTTCTTCTTCTCTCATCCTTCTCATTCTTCTTTCTCCATTGTCAAGATTGAATCTCCATTAAAGAGATAAGCTTTAAAGGTAAGGATCTAAACTAGTTTCTTCATTTAGATCTTGTGTTATATGTTATGGATTGAGATGTTTCTTCTTCTTCTTCTTTTTCTTTTGAGTTTCTATAATAGGGGAATTGATTAAGAAATGCTTTTAAATTATGAGTTTTAAACATGATTTACAAGTATGATTTATGGGTATTGAGTTCATGGAAATAGATTTCAAGAAAGGATTTCAAAACTTTCCCATTCTTGATGATGATGGGTTTGATTTAATGGGTTTATAGAATCCTTTATTAATTCTATGTTTTGATTGATGAAAGGAGTTAAACTATGAGCCTATTAGAAGATTTGGGAATTGATTTTATGGATTTAGTCTTGGGTGTGAGGATTTGGGTCTTCTTTCCCCAGTCCTTTGATGATTTCGTAGAAAATCTAGCCCAGGGCATGATATGGTCAAGGGTACGCCCGTATTACTGGGCATACCCTTCATTCTGTAAGGAAGCCTTAAGGTACGCCTAAGGGTATGCCCGTACCCGTGGGCGTACCATTGTTTCTGCATGGCAGCCTCAAGGTACGCCCGTACCCCTGGGCGTACCATTGATTATGCTTGGTGGCCTTAAGGTATGCCCGTACCCCTGGGCATACCAATGCCACTGTAAGCCCTCCTTAAGGTACTGGCAGAGGTACACCCATACCTCTGGGCGTACCCTTTATGGGTATGACATTTTCAGCACACTCCTAATTCTATAATTAGTAGGCTAGATTGATATATGTATAAGACCTAGATGAGTTATGATGGAAGGAATTGAATTATTGATATTTCTATTTGGATATTTCTATAGATTCTCATAGAGATTCAAGAAGAGTTGATGATGAAGGTTGTGATCATCACATTTTTTTGGTCTAGGGATTGATGTCAAGATTATTTTGGAGCTAAGGAATTAAGGTGAGTGATACTTATACTATTATGATTGTGTTTTGAACCATGGGGCATTATTGCCTAATGTTTCATGAACTACCATATGTTTATTGATTATTGTTTGAATATCTCTTTTGTGATATCAATTTCATTGTATTCATGAACCATGATTGAACCAAGACCATGCTTATTGTATGACTATGATATGAACCTCTAAAGAACTAATGCATGACTATGAACCATGATTCATGATTCCTTATTGTACAAATTCCATGACCATGACCCTAAAGTAGAAAACCCTAACTCTGATGTGGGGTAAGACATCAAGCATTGTGCATAATGTACTCCATTAGATAGAGTACAGTATCCAAGCCTTGGCTAGGAAGGGCTATAATGTCCTAGCCGTGAGATCTGATCAATCTTGTGCAGAGATAAGGGTATGCTCCCTTAAGAAGAGCCCATGTTTATGATTGAATATGTTCTATGTCTCAGTTCTCGGTAATGCTTTTGAGAAAAATGCCATTTATCATGGGGAACGTTAAGACTTATGAACCTCTATTCAAGTTATTGCTATTTCTGCTAAACATGATATGTACATGATGAATGAAACCCATGACTTATTGATATTGAGCATTGATTGGTTATTGTTATTGCATGAACCATGAATCTTTCTTGTTAGCCATCCTTGAATCACCAAGCCTCACAAGTATGGTAGTATAATTATTACTCACTGCTTTATCTCATTAGTGATTCCATTTTTCAGGTGAGTTATAGTTTATCAGTTAAGTTTCCAAGGCATTATTCTTCTCCAGTCCTCGGAAACTTTGGTGATCAATGTAAAAGCTCAATTCCTCATTTTGATTAATTTGTATAGATGATGATTCTATTATTAGATGCTTCATGGTATATGTAATGAATGAATATTCTTTTGGCCTCTAAGGCATTGACTTATGATATGATATATGTAAGATGATATAAGATATGACTATTGATGAATACACGAATCATGAATGATATTAATGAGTATGGATGAGCATGATTGTCATGTTTAGATCTTGGGATATTGTATTGTCACGACTTGTCTTTCAAGCCGCGATGGTCCTAGGGCATGGGTAGGCGTAAGGCCACCGAAAACCCGTAGAACCCTGTACTAATCTAAATCTAATCATGCATATACTATTCCCAGATCAGAACTTGAAATGCATAGCCAAAACATCTCCATATCATCCATAAAATCAAATAAATATAATACTTGAGTATATATACCATAATAGGCCATCGATTATAATTCATTGAATATCAATAACTAAGTATATAGAATACTGATTACAATCCCAAATGTACTATTAGAGACTTCAACAATTCCACCGATCTTCTTTGCCTCAAATTCAATTCCTTCTGCTTTAAAATATATTGGAGACTTTTATGGTCTGTGAAGAGCTCAAATTTCTCCCCGTACAAATAGTGTCCCCATATCTTCAACGTAAAGATAACAGCTGCCATCTCCAAGTTATGAGTCGGATAATTTACTTCATCTCTTTTGAGTTTTTGTGATGTATAGGCAATGACTTTCCCATTCTGCATCAAGACACATCCCAATCCAATCCTTGATGCATCATAGTATATAGAAAAGCCCCCTTCTCCTTTAGGTAATGCTAAAACTGAAGCTGATATCAAACAACTCTTCAACTTCTGAAAGCTTTCTTCATATGCTTCATCCCAATTATACTTGACTTGCTTCCTCGTCAGTTTCATCAACGGTGCTGCAATCCGTGAAAAATCCTTCACAAATCACTGATAATACCCGGCCAATCCTAAGAAACTTCGAATCTCAGTGACCGTAGTAGGTTGTGGCCATTCTGCTACTGCTTCTACTTTTTGAGGATCTACTTGAATTCCATCTTGGCTCACTGTGTGGCTTAGAAAGCACACGCGATCTAGCTAGAATTCGCACTTTGACAATTTTGCATACAGCCAATGATCTCTTAACGTTTGCAATGCTATCCTCAGATGTTCCTCGTGCTCTTCTTTGTTCTTTGAGTAGACCAAGATATCGTCAATAAAGACAATAATGAACTTATCTAGAAATGGCTTGAACACATGGTTCATCAAGTTCATGAAAGCTGCTGGTGCGTTCATCAACCCAAAAGGTAGCACCGTAAACTCGTAGTGACCGTATCGCATTCTGAATGCAGTCTTATGAATGTTCTCTCCTCTGATATTGAGTTGGTGATAACCAGACCGTAAGTCTATCTTTGAAAAGTAGCTTGTCCCTTGCAACTGATCAAACAAATCATCAGTTCTGGGCAATGGATATTTGTTCTTCACTGTAGCTTTGTTCAACTATCTATAGTCTATAAATAGTCAAAAAGATCCATCTTTATTTTTAACAAACAATGCCGGAGCTCCCCACGGTGAACTACTGGGTCGAATGAAACCCTTGTCCAGTAAATCTTGTAGTTGCTCCTTCAGTTCCTTCAATTCAGTTGGTGCCATTCGATATGGAGGTATCGAAATGGGTTGCGTTCCCGGATGTAATTCGATGTTGAACTCGATCTCCCTATCCGGAGGCAATCTTGGTGAATCTGTCACGACCCGCCTCTCGAGCCGCGACGGTCCTAGGGTATAGGAAGACTTAAGGTCACCTAAACCCGTAGAACACCTTAACACCTTAATTAACTTTCATTAATTACCAGTTATCATTACCCCAGAATCGAAACCATAAACTTCCCTGATATAAATCCCATGCCTTAAAAACATTTGTGATCAGTTATTGGTACTGAAAATATTTTCCATCCTTTTTCCTTTTGAACTCCATTTTCCATTTAAACCCCATTGCAGCTTAAATATAATTAAGTGCTTGGACTGTAGCAAT
>CATKHJ010474531.1:0-16343 GCA_949750685.1 Vernicia montana
TTTTAGTTTTATTTCCATACTTAATACATTATTGAAGGAATATTTTTTTAATAATTTTTATTAAATTTAATTTATGAAATTTTTTATCATATTATTAAATGGAGACTTTAATAAGAAACTCTCCACTTTATATATTTTAAAAAAGTGTGGGAAAATAAATTAAATTATATATGACTGAATGTTTTAAATGAAATTTTATAGATTTATTATAATTTTTTAATATGTAAATTTATAAAATAAAAAAATCTTCATGCATATATGATAATTTTTTAATAATAAAAAAAGAATTACTAACATGAAAATTAATTTAGTATAATTAACCATTTAACAATTGAGAGTTGTGATAATTAAAATTGGAAAATAAGGATTTTTCTTTTTTTTTTTTTTTTCTTGCCAAAGAAAAATAAGGATTTTTCGAAAGAAGAAAAGAAAAATCTTAGAAATGAATTATTAAAATATCAAAACTGAAACATTCAAATAAAATGAGCACCACAGATTTTCAATTAAAAATTTAAAATATCGAAGTTTTCAACTGGTCACGGACCCCACGCTTCACTCCCTCCCTCTCCGGCACGTGACAATCTGCCCATGTCTCACTCCGAGGACAGACTTTTTTTACTCGACGTGGTCGAATCATATACTGCCACGCGTCCTACAACACCGATAAAGCGCCATTTTTCGTTTGCTTTCGCTCCCAATTTTTTACAATTTTCACTGAATCAAGCATAAATTAGAAAGTATCCAAACAGCTATAGCTCAGTTTCAAACCTCTTCAGCTACGCAAGTTTCTTATACAGAATCGATTTTTATAAAGGCAAATTGATTATCAATTCTTCATTTTAGCTTTTTATATATATTATATATGTTCTGTTTGATTCCCGAGAAAATATTCAGAGAAGGAAATAAAGAAAAAAGGAATTCTAATACTAGAAATTTTTATTACTTTGCACTTAATGCACTGTATTTGATAGTCATGAATCTTGTTAGGATCTTTAATTGTACTTTAGCTCCGGATTAATTATATTTAATTTGTTTTCCTTTTCTTTTAATTTTGGGATTTCTTCAGGATTAAGAAGTGAATCTACGAATATGAGCAATGGTATAGGTCACAAATTATTCCAACAGAGTTTGCTTCGACCTGCGGTTTTAGAACATCGAAGTAAGCTTAATTCCTCTGGCATTCCAGCAAACTCTTTATTTCAATCTGGCTGTGTCAGTCAAGGAGTGGCGGCACCGCAATTACGGAGGTCGCCGATATCCTCTAGCTTTTATGGTAATGGTTTGAAAGTGCGGAAATCAAAATTAGCCGTCCGGATTTGTCGTCCTGCTATGGTTACTCCGCGTTCTGTATTAGCTGTGGATCCCGCATCCCAGGTAATTTTCAAATGCTAATCATTGCTAGTGTTTAATTTGAAATTTTAATGATTGTGTGTGAGAGAGTCGTTTATAATTTAGTTCTATGTGTAAACTTGTAGAAAATGATTTTTTGTTTTTGTTTTTTTTTTTGAAGTTTTTCTGAGTTGTGATTTCAATTCATTGCTAAAGAATGCCACCAAGGGCAGAGAATCGATGAATTAGGATATTTTAAGAGTTAGGAATAAGGAGGAGAAACATTGAGTGATAAGTTTTATGTTCTCCGAATAACATGATCGGCTTAAACGTTTAGAAAGATTTCATTGATTAGACTGATGTTTTCTTGTTGAACTACCTAGTCCTAGAGTTTGTTTGATTCGCTCTAGAATTGAGAATGGAATGCAATTCTTGGAATATGATTTTATTTTTTTGTTTGGTTAACTAAGATAACAAATTTTTTTATGATGTTTTTATATTTGAATAACTTGAATTTATCTTGAAAGATTTTAAAATATAATTCTTAAGATATCCACTAAATTTTATTTAGTTGTTTACAAAATTGAACTTGGAATAATATCTTTTTGGATTTAGACATACCATTTCCATTCTCATTCCATTTCCAAAATGAACCAAATATATATGAAATGTTCTGCATTCTCTATTGAAATCTTCTAGTTTTGTTCCTTTGCACCGTTTTGGTCATGAATATCATTCATGCGGCTTCGTTTGCTTTATTTTTTCTGGGGAAGCATTGGAGTAAATTTTTCTTCTTGTACCTATATTTCTTTGCCTGAGAATGTATAGTTTAGTGGATGTGAGAGAGAGCACATATGCATACTATTTATTCTAAATACTAACATGTTCTAATGAAATATTTTCCTTGCCGCAGCTGGTAGGAAAATTCAACCTTGGTGGAAATATAGAATTGCAGGTATACCATAGTCTACCCTGGATATATGAATAGGCTCAATTGAGTTAAGCCAAGTTTTGGTATTTTAGCATTTTGTAGATCTGATATAGGCAAAAGCTGTACTTATGTTTGTTTCTTCCTTCTAACTGACCAGGTTTCTGTTAGCAATCCTACTGTTGCTTCTCCCATGCAAGTAAATATTCAGATTACTTATGGTAGTGACTCGTTACTCCTACACTGGGGTGCAATACGTGATAGAAGGGAGTAAGTCCAACTTTGCTAGCAAGTACTATATATCTATATATGATTTGTTCTAGTTTTGATTGATGTATTACAGTTTGGGGCATCTATCTTTCTTGCTTATGCTACTTTCTTATTTTGTCAGAAAGTGGGTGCTTCCTTCTCGTTGCCCAGATGGAACCAAAAATTATAAGAACAGAGCCCTTAGAAGTCCTTTTGTTAATGTAGGTGCAAAAAAAGTAGAACATGCTTGTTTCCTAAATTGTCTGTCATTTTAACAAGTGGATAAAATAAAATAAAAGCTTTGACATACATAAATGAATAATTAGCTGTTTGTTTTGTTATGCATTGTTTTCCTCTAGTCTGGTTCCAGTTCTTACCTCAAAATAGAGATTGACGATCCTGCAATACAAGCCTTGGAGTTTCTTGTACTTGATGAAGCCCAGAATAAATGGTGAGCTTCTATTGGTAACACTTTTTCTAGGGCTATATATCATACTATGAGCTAATCAAATGGATGTGCTATGTCTTTTTTTTTTTTTTTCCTTTCCATTTTTCTATTTGCAGGTTTAAAAATAATGGCGAGAACTTTCTTGTCAAGTTACCTGCAAGAGAGAAGGTGATAATTCCAAATATCTCAGTTCCTGAAGACCTTGTACAACTTCAAGCTTATCTGAGGTGGGAAAGAAAGGGTAGACAAATGTATACCCCTGAACAAGAGAAGGTAGGTTTTAGTGAGATTATGATGCTAAATGTTGTACATATTTTCCTTGTTGCTAAAGATCAGTTTCAGTAGGAATAATGGAAGAAAAACGTGGTTTTTATTTGTCTATGGATAGAAATCACAAATCACATTTTCTTTTCCTTATGCTTTATGTAAAATTGTAGTTCTGCCTTTTGAACTTTATTATAGCAAGAATATGAAGCTGCTCGTGTTGAGTTATTGGAGGAAGTTGCAAGGGGCACTTCTGTTGAGGACCTCCGAGCAAGGTTGACCAACAAAAATGATAGTCATGAAATTAAGGAGCCGTCTGTCTCTGAAACAAAAAGTAAGATACCTGATGATCTTGTACAGATCCAATCTTATATAAGATGGGAAAAGGCAGGGAAACCCAATTATTCTCCAGAGCAGCAACTGGTAAATTTACTTTCTCCTGTTGCTTGATGAGTTTCCATCTAATTACTTATGCTGGAGAGAGTGATCATTGCCCATTTATAGTATTGCATGAGTAGTTTGTTAGACTTACTTGTACTTTGACGTTCATTGATGCAATTTTTGCATATATAGAGGGAATTTGAGGAAGCAAGAAAAGAATTACAAAGAGAACTGGAAAAAGGTGTCTCTCTTGACGACATACAGAAGAAGATCACTAAAGGAGAGATCCAGACCAAGGTTTCAAAGCAGCTGCAGCGAAGAAGATATATCAGCGATAGGATTCAGCGTAAAAAGAGGGACTTAGCACAGGTTATCACCAAATATGCTGCTAAATTTGCAGAGGAAGAAGTTTCAGCGGAACCAAAGGCCTTGAGTGCAGTTGAACTTTTTGCCAAGGCAAAGGAAGAACATGATGGTGGAGCTGTTCTGAACAAGAAGATCTTCAAGCTCGGTGATATGGAACTTTTGGTGAGAATGAGATAAAGATTCACTGTTGATCAGTTCTCTCACACTGTAAGAACTACAAGGATTTTTTGCCTGCATGAGTTATTCTAATTTTCAAAACTTCTTTTACATTTCGAAGGTACTTGTGACCAAGCCCTCTGGTAAGACAAAGATTTATGTTGTCACTAATTTCAAAGAGCCAGTCTCTCTTCACTGGGCTTTATCTAGAAAGGGTAAAGAGTGGTTGGTAAGTTTCTTTGGACTGTTAATTCTAGACACGGTTCTGAAGATGATTTAGGCCTTTGGAGTTAGCGTTGCCCTCCTTTATTAAGTAATTTGCTGCTTTTTTGTTAATTGGTCTTTTAAAATGGCTGTTTTGCAGGCACCACCGTCAAGTGTGTTGCCTCCTGGTTCAGTTGCTCTAAGCGAGGCTGCTGAAACCCAACTTACAAATATTTCTTCTGCTGAACTTCCTCACCAGGTGTGTAAAGTGAATTTGATGTTATTCCATGTGCTATGGGGCTCTTGAACCCAATGATGTATATGACTTTTTGAATTTACCCTTTAATTACTGCTAGGCCAAGAGGCATTACGTGCATTCAACTAAAAGTCATAAAGAATTAACATATGGTTAGAATTTTCTCAATTTAATTTTCAGGTTCAATCCTTCGAACTGGAGATTGAAGAAGATACTTTTGTAGGGATGCCTTTTGTGCTTTTGTCTAATGGAAACTGGATAAAGAATAAAGGTTCAGACTTTTACATTGAATTCAGTGGTGGATCTAAACCAGTCCAAAAGGTTGCTTTCAATTTTATATATTTTAACAAGAATTTATTGTACTATGCATTTATGCTCTTTTTTTTTTTTTTATATATTTTTTTTTATCACTTTTTTGCATTAACTGAACTATTCTCTATGAAAGGATGCTGGTGATGGGAAAGGTACGGCCAAAGTGTTGTTGGATAAAATTGCAGCGATGGAAAGTGAGGCACAGAAGTCCTTCATGCACCGGTCAGCAATCTGTCCATGATTCCTATTGTTATTGAGTGTTAGTGTTTCTGACTTGACAGAAACTGTGGCTCTATCTCTCGTGATAGATTTTGGGATCTAAAGTTGCCATAATGTATGTGAATAGTTTTCTGTATAGCATGTGACTTCCTCCTGAATCTTTATTTTGTTTCTTTGTATTGTATGCATGAGTTATATACTTGAGTCTAGGATTTTGTTATATGTGTGAATGTAAGAGTGGGTCATTTATGTTGCATTCAGTAGCTAGGACTCATAGGCCCTAGTCTTATTGTTATTTAGGATCACATGTCAATCAGCAAGGTCCTGAACTGTGGCTTAGATTCTTGCCAATTGGAAAGCAAAAAAGGAACTATAGGCATATGGTGCAATGAAGATTGTTCCCATTTTATCTCTGATGATGTGATGTATTTAGTGTGAGAACAAGAACATGTTTGAAGCTGTAGAGCCTTTACACTGAACATATTTCCTATTTGTTTTTTGCTCCTCCCACATCAATACTGTGAGCCCACACTTCACTCAGAGTGAAGAAAATCAAGTTGTTAAATTTCACCCACCGTCACCTATCATCGTACAAAGTGATTGGTTTTACTTCTGAGTTTGTTTACCTAAAAATAGTCATTCATATTGCTATTAGAAAACTCCTGTAATGCTTGTATTCTCTTAATGAATGGAAGGAAAGCATATGTAGTTTGCTTCATGATTTTACGCGCTCAAGTTAATTCAAGAGATTAGTAACTATGATGCAACTTGCACTAGCCTCAAACATTTCCTCTCAGATAGATCATGCTTGCTTTCAATCAGTTTGCTCATTTAATGATATTTGAATTTTCCTCTTGCTGATATGATATTCTATACATAGCTCAGTTATTTAAAAAAAAAAATGCACCCGCACTGGAAAAAATGTATAATGCAATATTGGTAGTAGACTAATTCTAGGTATGAAGGGTTCGTGACAATAAAGATGAGTTGGGTTTTATTTTACATTCTTAATTTTCCCTGACTTAGTAAGCTGATTAACCTATATATATATATCCACAAAGCTGTATTTTTTTCCTCCTCAGTTTTAGAAAAAAATTGAAGTTTCAGGAGACTATGAGGGATTTTTGTGTAAGCTAAATTATTTGTAAGAACTAAGAAGTTTTAATGTCTCTATCTTATTTAGCTCCTTTTCCAGGACGGTTGTAAAATTTTATTCTGGTTGATTGAAGCACTGCAAATCCTATTTTGTGCCCTGCATAAATTTACTGATTCAACATCAGAGCTCATATCTGGATTTCAGAAAATATCTTTATTTTTTATTATTCTGGAAGTAATAAGTCATACTATTCTTTTTTTCCTAGATTTAATATTGCAGCAGATTTAATGGAGGAAGCAAAGGATGCTGGCCAATTGGGTCTTGCAGGGATCTTGGTGTGGATGAGGTTTATGGCTACGAGGCAACTTATTTGGAACAAAAACTACAATGTCAAACCACGGTAAACTTGTGAGATTAATTTTCTTTAAATCATGATGACTCATTTTTTTCTTATGAGCTTCAACATTTGAGATACAAAATTTTATCGTCTTTCATTCCTTGCAAAACTGGACTATAAAGAAACTTGGCCTGTCCAACACTGGGTTCTCTCTGAGATTTGCATGCACATCTTACATCTGGGACTCTGGGAGTATCAAGAAGTTATAATTCTCTAGTTGTTATTATGACCATGCATGATAATTCCATGCATGCAAATATCTTCTTTCATTTGTTGCAGTGAGATCAGTAAGGCACAGGATAGGCTGATAGAGTCGCTCCAGAATATTTACATAAATCATCCACAGTATCGGGAGCTTTTGCGGATTGTTATGTCTACTGTTGGTCGAGGTGGTGAAGGTGATGTGGGACAACGTATTCGAGATGAAATCCTGGTTATACAGGTCAATAATGAATCTTCTCTTTTTCTCCTTGTGTTCACAGTTAGGATTCCTTTATTTTGGGAGTTCAGCAATTGAATAATTTGAGTGAGTATTCATTGATTCTAGAGAAACAATGATTGCAAAGGTGGAATGATGGAGGAATGGCATCAGAAGCTGCATAATAACACAAGTCCTGATGATGTCATAATCTGCCAGGTATTGAAACTATAAATTTGGACATTCAAGTTAAATGATTTTCACAATCTAAAATCTTCTTAAAAATACCTTTTCCTGCAGGCATTAATGGATTACATTAAAAGTGACTTAGACATCAGTGTGTACTGGAAAACTTTGAATGAAAATGGAATAACAAAAGAACGAATTTTAAGCTATGATCGTGCCATCCATTCTGAGCCAAACTTCAGGAGAGATCAAAAGGATGGTCTTTTGCGTGATCTTGGAAATTATATGAGAAGTTTGAAGGTTGGTTGTCTAAACCATTAGTGTAAAAGCAGTTAATCTTTCGTCGGTTGTATTGGATATCTTTGTATTTTAATCATTTGGTGATACCTTTTAATGTATTCTCACATAAAATGGGAATTATGTGCTTAATATGATGTAATGTGTGTCCTCAATCTATTTATACATTTTTAAAAATGTGTGAAGGAAACAAATGGTTTATGAATACTTGCAGGTTCATTTGCATACATACATACATGAGTACATAAATGTCATAAATCATGCAAACATATGATATTGGTCATGGTTGCATGGAATATCAGTAATGAATATTCTCCATTTTGTTTATGGTTCATCAGATCAAATGAATCAATATTCTCTTCTGGTGTTGGGTGAAGTTCCTTTGATACTCATTTTTAGCATCAAAATATTGATTTCAGTCGAATTTGATTGTAGGCAGTGCATTCAGGTGCAGATCTTGAGTCTGCTATTGCAAATTGTATGGGCTACAGAGCTGAGGTAGTGCCATGTCCTGGCTGAAGTTTCCCAACTAAAATTTTTTCTCCTATGATCTTACAAGACCTTTTTTATTCCCAATTCTCTTAAGGGTCAAGGGTTCATGGTTGGAGTGAAGATAAATCCTGTCGCAGGCTTGCCATCTGGGTTCCCAGTAATGTTTTCAACTTTATTTCAATGTGCATTTGCTAGTTAGACAGGATAATTGAAATCCAGTTTTGTATGCCCTGTATCTTTTGGAGCAGGAATTGCTTCAATTTGTTCTGGAACATGTTGAAGATAGAAATGTAGAAGCACTTCTCGAGGTACTGAAAAATTTAATGGTCACCGAGTCAGAAGTGCAATTACTGTTTGCAGTTGTACTTAAATGTTGACCAATTTTTTTGTTTATTTTTGAAATGCAGGGTTTGCTGGAGGCTCGTCAGGAGCTAAGGCCACTGCTATTTAAGTCTCATGATCGTCTGAAGGATCTTTTATTTTTGGATATTGCCCTCGATTCTACTGTCAGGACAGCTATTGAGAGAGGATATGAGGAATTAAATGATGCAGGACCAGAGGTAAATTTTGTCATCAACAACTATATTTGTTTAAAGCTTTTATGCTGTTGTCGTTCTTGACTGATTGTTGTCTTAATTGTTCTTAATGTATGCCTGCTTCATCTCTGACCTATTTTCTTAATTTCTTGCTTGTTCATTTTTGCAGAAAATTATGCATTTCATCACTCTGGTTCTTGAAAATCTTGCACTCTCCTCAGATGACAATGAAGATCTTATCTATTGCTTGAAGGTAGAATTGAAGTTAAATATTCTTGGATGTCTTAGTTATAGCTTACCTGTAATTGTACATATTCTACTATGTCTGTCCATATGATTGACATTTCCAGTGTTCTCTGATATTTCTTTCCTTGTGTGCAGGATTGGAATCATGCCCTGAGTATGTCCAACAGTAAAAGTGATCACTGGGCATTATATGCAAAATCAGTACTTGACAGAACTCGCCTTGCCCTAGCTAGCAAGGCTGAGTGGTATCAGCAAGTTTTGCAACCATCAGCCGAGTATCTTGGATCACTGCTTGGTTTGGACCAGAGGGCTGTATGTTTTTATTTATCTCAATACCAAAACTTTTTCTTCAATGGTATATATTCAAAATAGGGAATGTTATGCTGTCCTCATAATCGTAGTTGTTAAAGGCGCGCCCGAGAGGCTCAAGGCGCACCAGGCACATCCCCTTGTGCCTCAAACTGCCAAAGGCGGGCGATGTCACAAAGGCGCGCGCCTTGGTGTGCCTTGAGCCTCAGGCGAGGTGCCCTACAAGCGCGCCTTTGTGACAAAATTCATATTTTATGTGTATTTGTATTTTTTTTTTAAAAATAAAGTGTGGAATAATCTGAACCATTGATTTAAGTTTGAAGATAACTTATGATAAGCCTAACCACACTCAATTATTTCAATAAAAGGAAAAAAGAAAGAAAAAGGAATTAGGCAAGAGGAAATCAATCCAGCAAACAAAAAGGAAAAAGAAAAAGAGAATAGTTGACTCAAAATCATAGTCGATCTTTCCATTCCTGACATTCATTTACCCCAAACATCTCTCCTCTTACCTTGATTGGTCATCTCTCTTGCCTTAATTTGGGTTATCTTTCACATATTTTGTTTTCAGTTTCTCTCTACCATTTACTTTTTTAAGTTTAACTTTCTAAAAGACACAACAATCTTGGGTAATATATTTATTCTGATTTCTTGAGACTCTAAAATCTGTCTATATAAGTCATTATCTTAGATTGATATAAACAAGCTTAAATACAAGTTTGAAAAATAAAAAATGTTTAATTAATGAATCATTTTTTTAAATAATGAATTAAATTGTTTATAATTTAGAAATACATGATGTTCTTTTGTGGGTTTTTTTTTTTTGTTGCTGATTAGATTCTAAACTTTAAATTAATGCTTTGGATATTATTAACTTGTGTCTACTTAATTTAACAATCACATATTATTAATATGTTGAGTTTATTATGAATATTAGGCATTCATGTTGAAATTTTATTAAAATTCTATCTTTTTGCGCCTCATGTCGCTCAGGCGCGCGCCTGCGCCTTGCGCCTAGGCTCCAGACCCCTTAGCGACTTAGTGCGCCTTGCGCCTTTAATAACTATGCTCATAATTAATTCTAACAGGTGAACATATTCACTGAAGAAATTATCCGTGCTGGATCAGCTGCTTCTTTGTCCTCACTTCTCAACCGACTTGATCCAGTTCTTCGGAAGACTGCTCATCTTGGAAGGTTAGTGTAGTATTCATTCCCATGAGCATTACTGGGATAAAAGTTAGTCCAATATAAATAAAGGATGGTTTAATAGGGGGCCTTAGTAATGGGATTTCTTAGCATTGTATGCCACTTTCAAATTGACATTCGACATTCTAATGCAATTCGGTTGGCTGGAACAGTTGGCAGGTCATTAGCCCAGTTGAAGTTGCTGGGTATGTTGTTGTTGTGGATGAGTTACTAACAGTACAGAATAAATCATATGATCGGCCTACAATTTTAGTGGCAAGACGAGTAAAAGGAGAAGAAGAAATTCCAGATGGTACAGTTGCAGTGCTGACACCTGACATGCCAGATGTCCTATCCCATGTTTCTGTGCGAGCAAGAAATAGCAAGGTAGTTACATGCTACAGAGTGATTATCTGTCTAAAATCTTGGATGGGTTACGGTTGAGATGTGTATATTGATAATGGCAGGTTTGCTTTGCCACATGCTTTGATCACAACATTCTGGACAAACTCCAAGCAAATGAAGGGAAATTGTTGTCTCTGAAACCTACATCAGCAGATATAGTCTATAGGTAACCCAAGTTTTCCCTTAGTTGTTCTTGGAATGCCTGTGCACCATGTCTCATGATTTGCATTACAAATAAAGCTTGTGTCTCTGAAAAACTTACATGAATTTAAATTTATTCTTTTTCATGTTCAATTGCAGTGAGCTAAAAGAGGGTGAGCTAGGAGATTCAAGTTCAACTAACTTGAAAGAAGTTGGTTCTACACCTATAAAGTTGGTCAAGAAGCAGTTCAGTGGTAGATATGCCATATCATCTGAGGAGTTCACCAGTGAAATGGTAAGAGAAAATAACATTTTTATTTATGTTTTAGGATATATTTTCTTCCCTTCTTTTTATTTTTCTTTTCTATTTCATGTTGCCTGAATAAATCGAATATTCTCAATATCAACTACTGAGTTTTTTTAATTGCTTGATGATCATTTCGCCAGGTTGGTGCCAAATCACGCAATATCTCGCATCTAAAAGGAAAAGTACCATCCTGGATTGGCATTCCTACATCAGTTGCTTTACCATTTGGAGTTTTTGAGAAGGTTCTTTCAGATGGTTCCAATCAGGTAATCTATCTGGAATTTTCCAGTAGTTTTCATGCATGTTCAGTTCATGTGCAGCTACAATTTTCTACCATCTTCAGAGTGCTCTAATATTTTTCAAGATGATTTGAATTGTTATTTATTATTGCTAATCAATAACAATTTGACTATTTTCCAATGTACCAAGGCATAGCCTAATGGTAGGTGCATACGCGACCTAGCGATAGATCCCCTTTTCCCCGATGCTCAAAAAAAAAAAAAAAAAAAAAAAAAAAAAGAACTGGTGGAGCTTTCTTTGCTTTTTTTTCTTCTTCAAGTAGTTTTTCCCAGTTGGTTTTTCAGTAACTTTTTAAAAGAGGAAAAGAAAAAACAACAATACTGAATTCTGATTCCTGTATTTCTTATACCTGCCCAATTGGTGATGGTTGTGCATGTGAGGATATATTCTTTTCGGAAAGGCTCAAGATTTGTAAACTAACTCAGAAATGGATTACTTGGACAAAATATAGGAATCAAGTAGTCCTAATAAGTGTAATATGAAAACCAATAAGGCATGCATGAAATGCACATCTCACTAATTATTTTTATAGTACTTTCAAGATATATCATCTTGAAAAGCTCTTCTCAATGATCATTGATAAGTGTTTTCCTAGAAAGTGTTATATGAAAGAGGGCAAAAATCTTTGATGCTTGGATCTTTTATTATTCAAAAGTTTTTTATATGAATGCAAGACTAGTTGTGCAACATGTAACTTGTTTTCAAGATCAAAAGACTAGTTGTGCAGCATGTAACTTGTTTTCAAGATCAACAATCCTCAATATGTATTTTCGTTGACTCAAGTCACATGCTGGTTAACAGAAACTTTAGTTCTTTGTCCCATATCTTGAGCTGGGACATGAAATGGTGAAATTTTTTTATATTGATAACTTTTGTTTTTTGGCTGTGGCTATTGCTGAATGTAAGTGATTGTGTGCACATTTTGAATCTAAGTTTTTACCCTAGTAATTGTTCAGGGTTCTTGTCTAATAAGTTCTCCGAACACACACACACACACCCCACCCCCCCCACCCACCCCCCTTGTTTCCAATAAATCAACTCCCTTTCATTGGCAGGAAGTGGATAAGAAATTGCAACTGTTGAAGAAAAAGTTGGGAGAAGGAGAGTTCAGTGCTCTTGGGGAGATTCGTGAAACAGTTTTACAGCTGGCAGCACCACCTCAGTTGGTATGTTCTTTCTACTGGTAACAGTTGAGATTTGTTTCACCTAACACATTGATCCTGCTGGTAAGTATCATGCATAGAACACATTTCTTCCTAGCTTAATAAATCTACAATTTCCTTGAATATACAGGTAATTTATTTTGAATAAATTTTTTATAAGAATGCTTTCTACAGTTAACTTATGTTCTCTATCTCCCTCATTCTGTTCCCTTTCCTTCCAAAATATTGGTGGACTAGCACCACAGGTTTGGTTCAACTTGTAGTTAGTTTTATTTTTTGTGTATGTTTCAACTCCTTTCTTCACCTTAGTTGCAGAAGCTTCCTGGCGAGGCTTTCCATATGCCATACCTCCCAATATAACAAAGTTTTTCCTAAAACTTTTATTTTCATTGGTAAATATGAAATGGAAGTGAAATGAAATAGGAATTCACTAGGGCATCAAGTAAGGTTGATTCAATTTAGAAGTGATAGCTAATAGGCTATAGTTACTTTCAGGTGCAAGAGCTTAAGACCAAGATGAAAAGTTCTGGGATGCCTTGGCCTGGTGATGAAGGCGAACGGCGATGGGAGCAAGCATGGATGGCTATAAAGAAGGTAAACTGCTTTACTAGACTGGAGAGTTCCAATTCCAAATAACCACCATTTCGATTCCCTAGTATTTTTGCCCATGCAACAGTTTGATTTTATCTGTATCTCATATGCTTTTGACGAGTGAGCCATTCCTTTAATCACATTAGTATAATTAGCATAATAAGATCCTTATACATGCCTTGAAGTGTGCCAATTATTCAGTCGTATAGCTAGTACCTCCTTGCTCCTCACAGATGTTAAGGGGTGGGGTTGGTGTACTTTTATGGTTTGAGCATGACCATGCTTAGCTGGAAAATTAGCCATGTCTCACTTCAATAAAACTAGTTAAAGTCAAGTTCTCTTGTGCAAATAAGCCTGCATGTGATGCATTTCTCTTCATAATGTGGACTTGCTTTTAACTGTGCCTTATATTGTTTCTATCAGCGGAGCTTGAATTACATTATTTATTAATTGGGGGTGGAATTGAACATTATGTATGAGTTATATAGTCAATATGATCCTTATTTCAAAGAATTTCTTACAAAATATTATAAAAATAATTTTTTATTTTGGTCTTTGCCCTCAAGATGCTCTGACCCTAATTACTCTTTTCACTGTCCTCATAAATTTAAGTTCCATTAAAAATATTTTTTTATTGCATGTCTGATGACACTGATTTGTTATGTACTTCCATGTCAGGTCTGGGCTTCAAAGTGGAATGAGAGAGCATATTTCAGCACAAGGAAAGTGAAGTTAGACCATGATTACCTCTGCATGGCTGTCCTGGTTCAGGAGATAATAAATGCTGATTATGCATTTGTTATTCACACAACCAATCCATCTTCAGGGGACTCATCAGAGATATATGCTGAGGTATTTTATATCTGACATGTTACAATTCCCTACTATACTTCAATCATTTTACTAGAAAGGAATTGATTTACCAATCCCTGCTACTATAGGTGGTGAAGGGACTAGGAGAAACACTAGTTGGAGCCTATCCTGGTCGTGCTTTGAGTTTTATCTGCAAGAAAAAAGATTTGAACTCTCCTCAGGTAAACATCTATCCATTAATTACTAGGAAGGATGATAATGTGAAAATAGAAAATTATTTGCTTTGTTCATATTTCTCGAACTACTTGTCTGTACAACAAATACTATTTCATTTTCCAAAATTCTGGTTAAGTAACAATTCCAAGTCAATCTGGAATTCCTTCATTTGATGATTATGTTACTGTTGGCGCTAATAATTTGTCATTTTTCAGGTATCAGGTTATCCAAGCAAACCCATTGGCCTCTTTATAAGACGTTCTATTATCTTCAGATCTGACTCCAATGGTGAAGATCTGGAAGGTTATGCTGGTGCAGGCCTTTACGATAGGTAAACTCCTCGAGTCTAATATGATTGACCACTGGCTAGAAGTACTGTGAAACTTGACCATATTTTTTACAACTTGTATTTCTCTATGTACTCTAAAATCTCTGATAAGAATCATCCAAATTATAGTTTGTGGCAGTTGAAAACAATATCAAAACTCAAATCAACTTTGATTAAATTTTTTTTCTGCTAATCTAGAAGCTATCTACTATGCAGTGTTCCAATGGATGAAGAAGAACAAGTTGTGCTTGATTACTCATCTGATCCATTAATTACGGATGGCAACTTTCGACAAAAAATCCTCTCAAGCATTGCTCGTGCAGGAAATGCAATTGAGGAGCTCTATGGATCTCCACAAGACATTGAAGGTGTGATAAGGGATGGTAAACTCTATGTGGTTCAGACAAGACCACAGATGTAATCTTCATGTTTATTTTCTTTTTCTTTTTCCTCGGATTTTGCCAATTGGCATTATTATATAGATGAGAAAATCACAGAACAACTGAGAAAAAGTGAAAATATGATGAATAAGTAAATGAAACACAATAAATAGTTGTTATAATTTAATTGTACCTACATTGATTTGTTTACGTGGAAGAAGAGTACATTACCATCACGTTAAAGCTTAATAGCACCTTTATATTTACAAGTTTTGTTGGTTGTACTTGTACATACATTTTAGTACATGGCCATTCGATTGACTAAGATGCTTGTTCAACCTCTACCTAAAAAATTTTCTTTCTTTTTTGTTTTTTTTTTTGGATCAATTAAACTCCAATTAGGGTTTGAACTCGCAATCTCATCATTCTGGAGATAATTCCGATACTACATAATGCACAAGTGAGAATGCAATGGAAGAGAAAATTTTAGGGTGTGATCCTATGCCAGAATATATCAATAGAGGTCTAATTTTTTGTGTAACTATGCTAAAACAATAGTAAGTTTCTGTAAAACTAATTAAAGCCAAAGAGATGGGAGAGACTTTATTTGATTTCTCTAAGGCCAAGGGGGCATGCATATGAACAATGCAATAACAGTTCTGCATCTCCAACTGTCTCTATCCTTAATAAACATTATTTATCTTCTATACAACACAGTCACACACATTTCTTGCTAAAATGCAGAAAAGTCTCACATCGCCAAACCAATATTTCCCTTGAAATATTGGGTATAATTATAAACATCCCTCTATATTAAAACCTGAAACATCAATCCACACTTCATTTATTCGTCCGGAAGAGATGCGTGAAGCATTGTACTGGGCAATGGTATAGGAACTATTATTATCCGAAGCAATTGTCTTCCCTGTCAGGTGTTTATTTATACTTGCCACTAGAGCTTCCATTTCTTTTTTAACATTATCATCATCAGCAAACCCAGAAAACATTCTAACTGCCACACATTGAGCTCTCCATTTGTCTAACTGTAAGTTCAGTTCAGGACTTGGCTCTGGAGGATTCCCCTTGGACAGGAACAACCTTATATAGTATACAGTCCAAGAAGATGATGTGGTGATGCTTGTTAAGACAGGAGCAGTCATTGGCAATTGGGAAGAGTTAAGGTTTGCTCCATGGATGTATTGGTAAATCCTGAAAAAAAAAAAAAAAAAAAAACAAGCATAACATACTATGAGATTAAGAAAATGAAAGGAACTGGGATAAACATGATCTATCAGGTTTGCATAATTTAAGCTATTGAATTGAAATCAATAGTAGAGATTTATCATTATTCGGTATATAACTACCCACTTTCTGAAAACTTAGAATTTTTAATTTTTGAAACTATATATATACATAAATATAGA
>CATKHJ010474567.1:0-14128 GCA_949750685.1 Vernicia montana
TGTTTTATAGCTCACACACAACCTTTACAATAGAGAATGATTTGAGATTTAGAGTCACTTAAGACTTTGACAAATAGCTAGTACAAAAGATAGAAAAATGTAATCTAGCTTATAATAAATTTGAACACACAAAGATAAGAAATGAAGTTTTTGTGTTCTAGCTCAATGAACAAAGAATTTAGAGTTGGAGAGCTTTGATTTACTTGTAATATGTGTTCTTGATGTATATAACTTTTCTTCACTTCACCTTGAGTCTTTAGATATATATAGGTCATCTTTCCATGCTCCAACAACCATTTTTTAGCTCTAAAAATGGTACTAGAGAAGCTCCAATGAATATATAATGGCTATATTCCAATGGCTATATAACGGCTAGTTCCAACGACTATATAACGGCTACATAATAGCTACATTCAAAAATTTTAAATCTTGAGTTATACAACTCCAAATAATGATCCGTTTTTTTTGTTGAAAACTTGGAGAAGTCTAATACAACTTTTTAGTTTTAAGAAACTTCAAAATAATTCATATTAATATTCTAAAAAATCAAAATATTTTACTGCTCATCTAGTCATGACAGTTTGAGCATGCTTTAGTATTTTGCCCAATGCTTCTTCTATACACCTTGTATTGATGCAAGGATTTTTGAATATGAAACTAGACTTCCATAGATACAAATATAGAGAAGGGCATGTTCAAAATTCCTTTCTATAATTAATTCCACTAATTCTAATTGATACCATCTGCTGTGACCCATTTTGACAGTTTGAGCATAATTCAATAAAAAATGCATAACTCCATTTTCCAAGCTCCAAAAATTATACCAATTTTTGTTCCTGAAACTAGACTGATATAGCTATCCATCCATATATAGTTTGCATTCATAAACTATCCCAATTAGTACAGTTTATTCTTCAAACTTCAGACAACAGTGGAGATTATCCTTGCTCACATGAATTTCTTAGTTTCTCATGCTCTTTTCATTTCCCTCATATATTCTATAGCTCTTCCCATCTTTATTGATTCATGAGTTCATCTTGACTTCATGGTCTTTATTTACTCAAGGCTTCTTTTCATCTTCTTGATTTAATTTTTTCACTTAATTGTATTAATAGCAATTAAAGATTACCTACTAACAACAACAACACTAAACAAATTTGTTAGTAGTAATAATGTTTTGTATCATCAAAATCACATATGAAACCTTGGTTTCAACAAGGATTATTGGCTCTTCTTCAATCTTCACACCCAAATTAGTCAACTGAGTGATTAACCTTTTAAATGTATTAAGGTGGTCTCGAACATCAACACCTTCATCCATATTTAATCCATACAATTATTTCTTCAAATACAGTTGATTGATGAGCGACTTTGACATATAAAGCTCTTCTAATTTCTTCTACAAGCTAGTTGGAGAAGTTTCATTCAACACATCATACTTCACATTGGGGGCTAAGACTAATAGAATTGTACTTATAGCCCTTTATTGTAAATCCTCTCATTCTTCATCTTTTAATGTTGATGGTTGCTTATCTTTCAAAACTTTAATTAATTCTTATTGTACAAGGATATCTTTCACGGTACTTTACCACAAACTAAAATTATTTTTCCCATCAAAGAGCTCCACCTCGAGCTTTGATCCCTTCATTCCCGCAATTTTTGATATATTGAACCAACGGCTCTGATACTACTTGTTAGAAAAATACCTCACACAATAAATAATATAATGAATGGGAAATCAAAGTTTAATGTGGTTCGACGTACGCCTACTCTAAAAACTAATTTCATTAATAAATCAACAAATACAACTACTAATTAACTATTTTCAAAATAAATTCTCACAATTTTATACAAAAACACTCTACCCATATACTTTATATTTCATCACACTATCTTGGCTTAATACTAAATTTCTACTACAATCTTTATAATAATCAACCTCACTACCAATTATATGACCAAAACCTCACATATATATAGGCTTCCAATCCAAATCCAAATTTAACTTTGATACTAAATTCAATACAAAACTTCATTATTAAACAAAATTATTTTCCAACTAGAAATTTGAGACAAAATCCTAACACTTTTGCATGCAAGACCATCTTTGGTGAGATTATTTGTGTACGGAGGAGATGGACTCTCTGGAATTGAAGGGTTGGCTCTTTTTGGCTTGAAGGGCCAATTGAAGGGTAAAATGATTGTAAAACCTAGCTCATCTAAGCATGAAGAGTCAATTGAAGGGAAAAAAAGGAAAATGACTATACAACTCAGATGTGACGCCGTTTTGGAAGCTGAGTTAGGGGTAAGACTGACATAGCTTTGGTGAAAATCAATTGTAAAGTTACTATTTATATCCCACAAGCCTTTTAATGTATTTATATAAATTAATAATAATAGGACTTAAGACTATTATCTCTGAAGCACGAAAATGTGAAATGGCCAGCGTTTCCATGTTTCGAAAACTGGGAAACGGAAAAACTCAACTGAAACGGTGCCGAGATGTCTTCAGGCTGTTTCTGCAATTTTTAGAAATTTGGAAATGCGTTTCTCTTAGCCAAAATAGACTGATTTAGGATATTTGATTTAAGATCATCTCACGCTTCACGCTTTCTTCTCCCTCCCTCATTCTTTCTCGCTGTCGGCTCCCAATCCACCACCCATTTGCAACGTTGATGGCGGCTGATACCGGCGGCGACAACGTCGGAGGCTAAGGTTGACCCATCTTCGGCAATAACTCATAGCCAGGTCAAATTTTTTTATTTGTTTTAATTTATTGTTTCTGGTTTCAGAGGCTTCTATCATTTTCGGTGAAAACTTTTGATGTGTTTTTTTTTTTTTTTTGGGTATTTGTTGGGTATTGATTGTTTTCTTATTTTCTTAACTTTGGATATATTGAATCAATTTTTTTTAAAAACTGAATTGGGTGATAAATTGATATTGAATTGGGTATAAATTATTTTTTTTTGGAATGAAAAAAAAATCAATCTATGAAAAATAATATTTATATATGTAAACAAATAATATTTACAAATATACCTCTATGTTTTTATTTTTTATTTTATATTTATGCGTTTTTTTTATAATCCTAAATCCTACATTTTTTAAAAATACCGTTTGTCCGTGACTGATTCCGTGCTACTAAGACTATTATTATGAAACATTGCTCAATTGAAGTCTAAAAGATTTGTACAGTTGGTAATATTTTTTTTTTAGAGCAATGCAAATTCAACTGCTTAAACATGAGCTTTTCGTTCAGAAATATAATAGCACATCCTTTTTTTTTTTTTTTTTTTTTGAAAAGAAGTAATTTGAATTGATGAATATCTCTGAAATTACAAAGTGTTTAGTAACTCGACCATTGAAATTAATCTTTGTTAATTTCAACATATAATTATCAATCTTTGTAAAACCAAATACTTTACAAGAGCAAAACAAGTATTAGATGGTTCACAAGCATCTATTTAATGGGTGCTAGAAGATAATATAATTATTAAGAAAAATAGAGAGCAAAACATGTATCTATATTAGTTAAGGCTATACCTCATTTGTTAAACTTAATTTGTCAAGAAAAATAAAAAGTTAAATGCAACAGGATCTTCTCTATACATAACATGAGGATTAAAATGATTGGGAAAAACATTACCAACTGAGGGAATTCTTTGATTGCTGCACTTTTGCATTATGGGAACTCTCCATCTCTTCCTGTAAAATTTTAGATAAAGTAATCCTCATGAGCCAACCCAAATAAGCTGCCTAAAAAATTAACAAAGCATACCAAGTTGATTCTGGATATACCTTTCAAGATTTCAGAAGAGGTAGCAAGAACGATGACCTGAAAAAAGCTTATTGATTTTCCAAGTGAGGTTATATCAGATTCTGCCATAAAAAGAGATACGTATTTAGGATAAGAAAAGGAACCCAAGAGTGGAATCTGTGAAAGTTCACATGCAGTAAACATGACCAAAAACAAAAAAGCAAATCTGATAACATTCTGATTGATAAGGAAATTTCTTGAATGTGCAAAGTTCAGCAACATATAGACATACCGTTATCATCATCTGCTCTCAGTCCCCCCTTGTTAATTTCTTCCAAAAGCTGCAAATCCAACGGTCATATATGAACTCAAAATAATAGGGAAGGATTCTGTAAAATACCATGGAGTATTTCACAATGCAGCAAAGATAAAAAAGAAATCATTTATTTCTTCTTTCACATGTGTGAAGGATGAATATATGTGGAGTTGTAGACCAAATTAAATAGTGGTTTTAAGCCTCTAAAATTCACATATTTGTAACTTTGGTCTTGGAAAGCATAAGAGACAACAGAAAATCATGATAAAGTTTTCTGGAGCTTTTTGAGAAACGACACTATAGAGAATTTAAACCATTATGTCATACCACAGGTAAGAAAATGAAAGGAATTACAGGACAATTTATAAGCCGCATTACCTTCTAGCTTTTCCATCAAAAACCCAGCAATGGACACCACGCCGACCACTATAAACCCAAAGGATGTGATTGAAGCCAAAGTCATCTGCATGATTGAAATAACTGAGTAGAACTTAAAATGTATGTAGTTTCAGTACTCTTTGCGTGTTGTGTGACCAAGGCATGGACTTAGCACTATCCATTCCCTTTGTTTTTGTGTATATAAAATTGATTATGAGGAAAAGAAAATATAGTACTTGACCTGGATAAAAGTTGGAGGAAATGAAGAAAAATGATAAAGCTCATGGTGAACCATTAAGAACAAAGTTTAAATTTTAGTATTAATCTTTACTGTTTGATAGACATCTGAAAGTTATGATAATAGAAAATGTTGCACAGCTATAATGTAGATATAAAATTGGATTCTATAAGTGCTAATAACAAGATGAACTTCTAGTTAAGAGTTCAAGTAGCCAAACCTCTGAGAGCAGTATTCATCACTTTAATAGCAACAGTCATTACGTTTTAACGTTAAACAATCTGGGCCGATGTAAATGACCAAGTCCAGCCCATGATAATAGAAAAGAATATTTTATTAGATTTTTTACACAAATACATCAAAAAATAAAAAAAAAAACTACAAAATGAAAATTTTACAAAAAGAAGTTTTGGATGTGTTTTTTTTTATAAAAATTGTTTTCTACACTTCTTGTTCTACCTCAAAAGCACGATGACTACAACCCTCTCGACGTCGGCTTTGATGGGGCGTCCTTCTCCGGTGCCGTCTTCAACCTCTCTACTGTGGGTGCTGGGATCAAATCCATGTTTTATTAGCTAATATGGATGCAAATGGAGATGGGTATGTAGAATTTCCTATTGGCCAAGCCTATATTTGCCTATCTTGTCCATCTCATATAGAAGTAAAGTTACTGATATTTCAGTAGCCTTTTAACAACTCTTGTCGGCATAATAATTTGAATGATTTTAAAAGTGAAATTACAGAGTTCAATCCGGTTAGTAAACAATGTATTGCGTCTCTCCCATCAAAATCCTTGAATTTCATTAAAATTTATTTTTGCCCCAATTTTTATATAATAATCTTCAAATACTTAATAAATAAACCAACACAGCAACCATGTCTCTGCAATTTTCTTTATCTCTCTCTTGAAATCAACTAGAAAACCAGAACTTTCCCGCACAGAGATTCTGCGTTCTCTTCACACACTATTCGAGTCGGTTTCTCGGAATCCAGATCCGATCTGTTTCGACCCGAGATTCTTTGTTTCTTGTTCAGATCTGCCTTAGGTAACCTCGTCAATCTCTTCATTTCAAATGTTTGTTTTGTGTATGCTTCTCTGTTAGATCTACGGTGTGTATTGAAGGTTGTTTCATGGCGGATCTCTGATCTGGTCTTTTTTAATTTTAATTTGATTTAATTTTATTAAATTTGTGTTTGTGTATGTTTGATTTCGCGTTTTTTTTTTTTTAAATTTGGTTACAACTGAAAATTCAAGCAAAAGATTTAATTATGTAATTGAAATTTAAATCATAATAGATTAATAGTAGAAGTAAAGGTTGGACTTATAAAAATGGTATAATTTGAACAGTAAAGATTTAAATTAGAATGCGTGCTTTCAATATTAGTCGTGTACCACAAAATTTAAAAATGGATGAAGAAATTTTGAAATTGTGTAAATTAATATTGATGAAATTTTGAAATTGTACTAATTGAATTTGCTAATACACAGTTACTTCGAATTGATAAATAACTAATTTTCATTCAAACAATTTAAAATAATAATTAAATCTAATTCTAAAATAGTAGTATTAAAAAAAAAAAAAGAAATAGACGTTATCTAATTGAAATTCAATTCAAATTGTCACCCAAAAAACTGTAGGTGTATAACCATAAGATCATTGGTAAGGCAAATCTGAGTATCAAGTATCAAACACTTACAAGTATTAACAGAGATTCTGCATGCCCATTTGGTTTGAAGAATTTCTAGCCAACTAGTGTGAATTGACATATTTCAGGTTTTGCATTATCATGTAGTTGTCAACCATCAAAGATTACAAGGATGCCTCCCTTAAGTTAAGAGTGGTCATGCCATTAATTCGGCATAAAATTATGTATATATATATATATTCATGAAATAGTTGAATTAAATTAATTTTGATGTATTAATTTTATATTACTGTGTTGGAACTTCGCCCGCAGCAACGCGCAGGTGCTCTGTCTAGTTATATGATAATTTGCAAAATTTGAACCTTAACCGGCCCTCTTTGATGCCCAATTCAGCTCCTAGGCCATCACCATTTGGTCAATCGCAATTGTTTCCTTCCTCCGACCCTTCACCACCATTCTCCCGCCCAAGCTAGCCACCTCCTGGTGCAGTCCCTAGACCTTCAGTGCCTTCCTCAGGGTCTCCACCACCTACATTTCCCCCAAATGTAGGTCTAGGTAGACCCACTAGGCTGCCTTTTAGCCAGACTTCACCTTTTGGGTCCAGACTACCTCCTGGGTCATTGCCTTCTTCTATAGGCAGTGGTGCGGTTATGGGCCCTGCCTCTGTGGCACCATCTCACGGAAAACTTGCACCACCACTTGGTGCTCGCTCAAGTCCTATCACATCTTCCACTGCACCTTCATTTGTGCCCCCTGCAACCCCATCAGGTAGTTTAGTTAGTAATGGGCCACCTGCACCACCTTTCCATGCCAGGCCATGGTTTCCTCCATATGGCAGTGCTCCGCAACAACCACTGATGGGCCCTCCCCCAACAATTGGGGCAGCTCAAGCATCTCCTTAAGTGCCACCAAGCATGCGCCCCTTGATGGGAAGTTATGGGATCAGTGCTCAACAGTGATCTCCATTTTCAGCATCACCTCAGTAACACCATCATCTTCAGCACCACTTCAAGGGACTCCATTTTCTGCACCACCTCAAGGGATATCGCCACCAATAGGTTTTCCTTTTGGACAATAGACACAATCGCATCCAGTAAGTCTTGAAAGATTATAATATGCATGGCTTGAAATTATGTTTCATGTTGAAGTTATTTCACCTCTTTAGTGTTGCCCACTCACTCGAAGTTTGAATGAGAGAATTATTTTGCCGCTTTACATGGGCTGAAATCATCACATGAAAGTAAGGTGTAATCTTTATTTGAGGTTGCATTAATTTATATACAAGCACAAGGGTGTTCTTTGCTTTTGAAAAAATGTAGAATTTTTTTTTTACCTCATAAGAAGTTCTTAATAAATCAGGCGTGAGAACTCATATGCATTTCTTCTCTCTCTTCAATTGAAGATTCTAGATTCTGAATTTTGTGGATTATTTTAGGTGGCTCCACCTTCACAAATTCTTGGTGCTGCACGACCTCCTAGAATGTATGGAATGCCACTGCCTCCTCCACTACTAAATCAAATGACTGCTATATCTCCTGTTGTTGGACAAACAGGAGGTTCTTTAGCAGGGTCATCAAAGATTGATCCCAATCAAATTCCATGGCCCATTCTGGGTTCCTCTGTGCTTCTGCATGATAATCGTCAAGGAAATCAAGCTAACCCACCTCCTGTATTTAATGATGTATGAATTTTCTGTTTTATCCTTTTTCTTCTTCTAATCACAGTTTTGCATATTGCTGCAAAGTATTCTATCTGATCAATTGTTGATTGCTTCCTCTTATTATTAATTGTGTTATTGTAAAGCCTGCTACAAGTGATTACATTGTTAAAGACACTGGGAATTGCAGTCCACGCTACATGAGGTGCACAATCAATCAGGTTATAGTAAACATTTAAATGCCTCAATTTTCGCTGTTAATTTTGTTACAAAATTATTAGATCTCTCTCCCAATCTCTCTCATTAGGGCAGTTAAATTTTTATTTTTGTTTTTAATTATTGAACAATTTCTGCCTTAAATTTTCAGATCCCATGCACTGCTGATCTTTTGACAACATCCGGCATGCAGATGGCTTTGTTGGTCTAACCTTTGACTCTTCCTCATCCATCTGAGGAGCCCATCCAGGTAATCCATGATTTTTCTCATCTCTGTCTCTTTTATATATTTAATACCCATAAAGCTCTTGAACTTGTGCTAAAGAAAAACTCCACTACTTACGTTTTCTTGTTAACTGCTTATAAAATTAATAAAATGTCTGGTTTTTATTACATAAAATTTCTGTGGCTGTAGCTCGTGGATTTTGGAGAAAGTGGTCTTGTTTGTTGTTCTCGTTGTAAATGCTATATAAATCCTTTCATGAAGTTCATTGATCAAGGAAAGCGATTCATCTGTAATTTGTGTGGTCAGTGTAAATTATTGTTTATTTTTTATTCTTATTTGGAATTCTCATGCAGTTTATCATTATGGTTTGGGTGGGATAAGGGGCAATATGCTAATTAGATTGAATGTAGCTTTCACCTTTGCGGCCCTTTGCTTGACTATGAGAAATTGTTCTGGCATGTTATATGCTTTACATTTAGGTTTCATATCAATAGTTGTTGGAACTTTGAGTGCTGCATTCTTGATTAGTTTATTTTTGAGTAAGTTATTTTTTTCATGTCCTCTTGACTGTGAAATCAGCATGAATTTGGATGAGCTACCTCTGTGTTAAATTTAATGGTTTGATAATAATCTCTGATGGATATTTGTTTTTAAGGTTCTATACATCTTCTGATGGCATATATTACTTCTTTGAACATATGCAATTGAGCATTTTATTGATTTCAATGGCTTGCCAGTTTCGTGTATTATGTTCCCTAAAATATGTTGTCAAGATAGTGAATTAACAGTTTTTTCCATATCTGGTAGGTTTTTACGGATGAGACTCAGCTCCTCGTGATTACCATTGCAATCTGGGTCCAGATGGTAGGCGTCGAGATGCTGATGAAAGGCCTGAGCTATGCAGGGGAACAATTGAATTTGTTGCCACAAAAGAATATATGGTTTGTTACGTTATACAAATCTGCTATATTTATAATGAACATCTGTTTTCCATACCGTTTCTTTATCTCTCTGTTCGATTCTTATGGAAAAATCCAGTTTATGCTACACATTTCTCCTAAGTTCTTATATGGTTCACTGGATATATGATTCTTTGCTATGTTTACCTTGTTCCAGGTGCGTGATCCCATAATGTTTCTTCCTTATTGATGTATCAATGAATGCCATACAAACTGGTGCAACTGCTGCTGCTTGTAGTTCAATCAATCAAGTTATTGCTGATCTTCCAGTGAGTTTTATGCCCATTTTTTCAGGACTTTGTAACATGTAGATTGTTATGAACTACATCCTTTCTTGGCATCTCAATGGACTTAGACACTCCGAATACGAATGTGGGGTAGGGGAGGATTTTCAAATAATTATTAGACAAATAGGACACAAGAACTCTATTCTTCCTCCTTCCCCTAGGCCTTAGGGGGCTTAGGACATTGGTTGTAAGACTTCCAACCATTAGCAAAAGAAGTAGCAGCAGTAGAAGACACAGTAGTTGTAGCAGAATCATTGGCACGCTCATGTGGGTTGTTACTTGCTTGCATTTATTCACTCGATATCAAAAGCATCAAGGCTCACTTACCTCTTCTCCCATTTGTCCGTGCTCTATTACTGTGGGTTTAAGCGTGGAGAATTTACTTTTTCTCATATTTTTGGGTTTAGATAAATTTAAGAAGGAGATGGATGTTTTGTGTACTGATTATTAATGAATTCATCTTTGCAGGAAGGAACTAGGACAATGGTGGGAATTGCAACATTTGATTCTACAATCCATTTTTACAATTTGAAACGTGCATTACAGCAGGTATTCTTTGTTTCCAGAATTTTATCTCACTTGGTAAACAACTATCATTTTTCTTTTTGTTATATATATATATATAAAGTGTCTCCTAGCCTGAAGGTTAGATGTGTGGAGAAACTGTGTGGCACAACACGCCCAATTGGCTTAAGGTTTGGCCATAACCGGTTGATCCTCATTTAGGGCTGAGAGAGATGTCCATTAGACCTAAGAATGCTTGTATGCTATCTTTGTTGGAAATTGGCTGGCCTAGATCAGGGAAGTCTAGGCGCCACACAGGGTAGTTGCGCATGCCAAACCCTAGCATCGTGACATTTGATGTCATGTACATACATGAGTGCGTGTGTATACAGTAATGATCAAGGAGAACAGTGGAAGTTCATACTTTCTGTCCTTTTTGCTGTGTTTACAGGTCTATTAATAGTCTGATTAGTGCTAAGGTTGAAAATTATTTTTCTGAAAAGTACCCCTTGAGATGCTATTGCAAAATGCAGATTCAAGCTGTTGTTTGGAGTTCTTTTGACTTAAACACATAAAATCTACTTTTAAAACAATTTTTAATGGTCTCTGACATATTCAAAGGCGATGCTTTTCAGCGTAAAAGCTCCAACAATAATGCCAAATAGACCCTAATAATTTGATATGTATGTGCTTGTTTTAAATGAGCAATTGTATTGCTTTGGTTCTCAGTATTGATCTCTGATGTGTAAGTTCTAGGTCTATTATATACACTGCACGGTCTAGGGATGACTACTATAATAATGTTCAATGACAACTGATCATTAAATGAGTCATATTTGCCATTAATACCCAATTGGGATATGGACTTTTCAGGGAGATGAATTTTCATAATTGTGCAATCATTATGCCTGTATATTAAATGTGAGTTAGAAACTAATTTGACTTTTGGCACATGTTTACAACCGTTGATGCTTATCGTTCCTGATATACAAGATGTCTATACTCCTCTGCAAACTGATGTTATTGTTTCGCTTTCTGAGGTTAGTTATCTGATAAGCCTTTTATGGTTATTGCAAATCTTTTATTTTGGTTAAACATTGTTTGAATAACTACTTATTACATATAGTTTAAAATGTTTTGAGGAATTCACAATTTTCTTAATGATTTTTGTTTATTATGATTCAGTGCCATCAACATTTAGAGCAATTACTGGAAAGCATTCCAAGCATGTTTCAAAACAGTAGAACAGCTGAATCAACATTTGGTGCTGCAATTATGTTGTCTTCCCAATCTCATCATGCTTATATGCACCTATGTAGGGATAGATTTAAAATTTCAAACTATACACTTACAAAACTGTTAGTTCCCTATCCAGGCAGTTTTCTTGGCAATGAAGAGCACTGGAGGGAAGCTTTTGGTATTTCAATCAGGCAAGCTTGAGAACTCATTTCTTGTTTTGGGGTTGGCCTATTTATATGTGTGATTGTTGCTATGGACTTTGTTCATGTTGGAATTACCAATCAATTATTTACCAATCCTTTGTTCTTTTCTTGGTTATTGTATTTGTTACACATGTATGTGAGTGAATTTATGTATGTGTATATGCACACACACACACATGCACATGACAAATCTAAGGACATTGCTTTTTTGCTTGATTTATGCCCTTTTGATGCTCTAGGTTCATATCTAATCATTGTAAATTTGATTAGATGTATGAAAGAGGTAATGGTATGTTGCCATGAACATCAATACTGAATTTGTTTGTAGCAACAATCTTGACTTGGTTGTTATCCTTGTGGCCAGTAAACAATGCCAAGGGTTATGTCAAAGATATCAGGATGAAAGATGTTAAGTAAACAAGGGAAAAAAAAGAGGTGAGAGAAAAATTCAATTTGCATTGTATCTGAGAGTTCTAGGGTTCAGAAACTGAATTTGGACCTCATCCAGGCAGACCTTAACACTTGATCTCTCCAGTTAGTTACAGCTTGTGAAATTGGGCTTGAATTTGCCTTTTGCATCTTTGTCCTGTATGGATTCTATATATGTTTTTTGGGACATTGATTTTTGTTTCTAACATGGTTTATATAGCAATTTGAACATTTTCTTGATATTTTTATTTTGTGGATTCTTATATTGTCCTAGGAACCTATGTAAACTAGCATTCTGATTATTTTAATTTGCCTTGAGTGTTGCCATCAGTTGGCATTGGAGCTCTTTCTGCTAGAGAGGCGGAGGGAAGAAGTAACATTTCTGCTAGGGAGAAGGTATTGAAATGAAATATCTTACATACATTCTGCCATCTTATGGTTATTGTTTTTTAATATAATCAGTGTAAGTATGTTTATTTGACAATGGTTTTGGTATCAAATGTTTTCTTGTTTAGGTGGCACACAAATTACTTCAACCATCTAACAAATCTCTGAAGGAAATGGCAATTGAATTTGCTGAGTATCCAGTGAGGTTAAAAGCGCTCGCCTTGTGCGCCTAGGCGCATAAGCGAGGCACTGATTGAGTGTTGTACTTATATATATATATATATATATATATATATATATATATATATATATATATATATATATTTTAAATTAAAAGTTTAAAGTTTAATACAATATGGCAAGTTTTATTTGTTTTATTTAATTAGGGACCCACATATTTAGGTTAAAATAGATTTTTATCTTTTGTTTGTTTTATCTAATTAGGGCACTATTTACTTAGGTTAAAATAGTTTTTTATCTTAACCTAATAACTTTATCTTTTAAAATTCCTTATAACCTAATAACTTTATCTTTTAAAATTCCTTATCATTGTCGGCTATTTCTTTTCTTTTTCTCTTTTGTCTCTATTGGGTCTCTCTCTACTGTCTCTATCAATCAAATCTTCAAACGATATGAACAATAATTTAGCTCAATCTAGTTTTAGGCTATTTGCTATTATTAGTTTTAAATACTAGATTCCTAAATAATTCTAGACACTTTTTTTTTTTTTTTTTTTTAATGTTATAGAGTTTGATAATGATATTTAGTTATAGGCTATTTGATATTATTAGTGACTTTTTATAAGTTTTAATTGTCATTGAATTTTTATTTGCTAAAAATTTATATTTTTGGTATTATTATATTATTAATTAATTATTATAAAAATTTTGCGCCTTGCTTCATTCAAGCGAGTGCTTTTTTTGCGTTTTGCGCTTCAAGGCGATATGAAGGCATATTGCCTTGAGTGCGCCTTTCACTTTTAACTACACTGTGCTGGGTAGAGTATGTTCTATGTTATCGTAGTCTAGAATTCTGAGATTATGATTAGTTTTTGGTATGTCATTGACTTCTTTTTACCGTTGCTAGAATTATGCTTGTTAGGTTTGAATATCTGTTTATAATTGGTATAGTGATTTACTTTCATTTTTCAATTTTGAACTGTTTCAAATGCAGTTAGTTTTATATTTTTCTTCCTAGTCAACACTTGCATGGTTGGTGGAAAATATCTTTGCTCTGATTGTTGAATGAGTAGTTACCGCGTTTGCCTTGATCTTTATTCATGTTTCATTTCACCAAAATCTGCAATTTGATTGCATCCTACTCAAATTATCTCCCTTGCCAAGCGCCTTGCTTCTCATTTTTGGTTTCACTTCTGAATAATTCAAATTCATGAAATTTATTATATTTTACTTTGATAGTAGGTAGGTAGTTTTGACATGCTTGAACCTATTGAATAGGGTTTTATGAATCAAACAATGTGCTTTTCACATAAGTTTTTCAATTGGGGAAATCGATAATGATCCAAGTCATATGAGTCATATGTATATATCATGCATTTATTATGCAAAATACAAAAGCAATTTTAGATCTTCGAAAAGTATTCTTTACTTGTACCAAACTCTTTTGGATGTTTATTCATCATCTCATCATTAAATAGTACTATAAATAATTACTAAAAAATATGC
>CATKHJ010474623.1:0-11186 GCA_949750685.1 Vernicia montana
TTTCTATGGATTTAACTCAATAAAACTCATATCTTGCAATCAATGCTATAAACATCATCTATTGAACTCATAATTAAGTATTAAACCTTACTTAAACAAAGCCCAAAAGGAAAATCAAATATTAGAATATTTACCTCAAGAATTTCCTTTTAACCTCAAATCCATTGATCTTCCACATCAAGAAGAAATCTCCTTAGATCTTGTAAATCCTTTGATATCTTGGTTATAATAGACTAATCTTAGCCTTAGAGAATCATATTTAGTGTTTGATAGGGTTTGGGAACTATTGGGGTCGGAGAAAAGGAGAAAAATCTGATTTTCTCGCAAATGGGCTGCTGCTGTCTTTTTATAACCCTGACGGATGTTGCGGTTGCGATTTACTAGTCGCAGTCGCGATATAGCACTGTTTACGTGACTGTTCCTTCTGATGTCACGGTCGCTACCCCCAGGTCGCTGTCGCTATTCTCCTTCAGCCAAAACTCAAAATTTTGGCAGAAGAGTTCGCGTCCGGCTTCGCGTCCAAGGTCGCGGTCGAAACACTCTAGTAGCGGTCGCGAATTCCTTGTCGCGGGCGCGAATCATGTCCTGCTATTCCACTTAGCAAATTAACCTTCAATTTCTCAAAATTCAACTTATAACTCATCTCAATAGACTCATCTTCAATTAAACACCAAATAATCATCACAATTCATTTATCATATAACTCATAGCTCATAAAAATACGAGATACATATGAACTTGGGTATCACGGTATCCTTGCATTCCCAATTCAATCTGATACTACACTTAGAACTCACTTGGTTCAATTCGCGAAAATTTTACATACAATATTGTAACATGGAAATCCTCATACATACATACTGCATATAAGGCTAATATATAGTTGGGGTATTACACTAGCCCATTTAATGGCAAACAATAGAAGTTGCATCCAAGTTCCACCAAAGCTTGACAAATTTTGGTGTATGCAATCCTGCTATGGAAAATCTTTTTTTCTTTTTTTGGTTGTGTATACTAAAAATTATTAATAGGAAATCTTTTTATAAATAGACATACTTGATTTTTATTTTTTAAAGAAATAGAATTAAAAGTCGATTTGATTTAAAAGAAATGATATTGTATTATATTAGGTTTTTTTTTAATTCAATATTATATTAGGTTTTATAGTCACAAGATATATGTAAAGGTATTTTAGTTTTTTACATTAGCTTAACTGAAAATGTTAATTATTTTGGACAAAAAGACTAATTTGTTAATAAAAATAAATATAAGAGAATATTTAATTAAGTTTTTAAAAAAAATAAAGAAATCATTAATTAAGTTAAATTTAAGAAAATAAATAGAAATTTGCATTTTTTTTTTTTTTTTTTTTGAGAGGATCAAAATTGAAATTGGAGGCAGGATAATTATTTGTCAGTTTCTTAGAGAAGTTCTAAAACAAAAGGGAAAACTATTACATAAAATTTCTACCAAAATGCAATGTAAAGTATGGGACCTTAGCTTACCTCACCTCACCTCATCTCATCTCCATGTAAACATGTTCACGACTTGACCAACCGGCCGTGCAGCCTCTACGCGTTTTTTTTATTCCCTAGCAAACCATAGGTAATAACCTTGCTAGGTTTAGACAGCCTTCTCTCTCTGCTAGGGTTCTTTCCCTTTGGTTTCGCTGTCTAGTTTGTTTCTTGGGTTCCCACCGGTGAGGATACCCGTCTCTGCCTTTTTCTTTTTTTCGCTTGTCTTTTTTTTTCCTCTTATTTTAATAAGGCCATGTTTCTTCTTTTGTGTTCCCTTCTCTGGGATCTTGCTCATCTGTTGATACTCTGGTTTTGTGCCTTTGTTCCTAACGATGGTGTTGTCGTTCTTCACTCCGGCCAAGTCCAGCTCTCTCTCCTGTGTTCTTTCTTTTGGCTTTTGTGGCAGGAAACTCATTGGAGGGAGAGGGAAGAGGTAGTTGATAAGAGAGTAGCCGATCTGAGCTTTGGTTTGGATTTTTTCTTGATGGATTTGGCTATTTTCGTTTACAGAGCCTTCACTTTCTGGTCATGGATGACTTGGTTGCAGATCGATGGGTTCTGTGTCATGGATCCAGCTTCTTGGCAGTGTATCCGCTTGAAGATCCAAAAGTACATGTTTTAGTTGAGAGATTCTTCTTCCATCCTTCGGTTTTTCATATTTTCCTTTTGGCCTTCATGGATTCTGGCAGCTTGCTCGTTCAAGCAGGCGAAGCTAGGAAGTTCGGTTGAGGCAGAGGACTTTGGTAGGAGGGTAGAAGCTCTAAGGCATTTCTGTCTTTTCAATGGCTTTTGGGCCATTATTTTTTTGGACTTTAAGCCCATGGTTAAAAATTCTATTATGGGTATGTTTTATTTGGACTCTTGGTCCAACTGTAATGCCTTAATTTGGATCTCTCCAGATGTAATTTGTTGTACTTTTTTGGGTTTCATGTCCATTAATATTAACAACTAATCTCTTCTTTAGAAAAAAAAAAAAAAAAAAAAAAAAAAAAAAAAAAAAAAGACTTGACCAACCGGCCAATCTTGAAACCATGGATTTACGAAATCCATTTCTAAATTGTGGAATTTTAAGTTAAACTATTTTTATTAAATTATATTTACTTTTTTTTTATCAAATAAATAAATTATATTTACTTTAAAATAATACTAAGTGATGAAAATTATGTATAAAAAAATTGATATAAATCAATATAATTTGAATATATTATATAGTAACAAATAAATAAATAAATAAATATTATTCTTATTTTACATATATAATTATTTTTATTTTATCAAAAATACAATTATATCATTTAAAATTATCATTTGCTTTATTAATTTAAAAAATCAATCAAATTATAATTTACGGAAGATAATTAAAAAAGTCAACCCTAAACTGACCCTTAATCGCCTTTAAATTGAAAGGTGGTTTCGATTTTAAATCCGGTTCAAAACCAGCCCGGTTCCAAAGCAGATTTGATTAAAATAAATATGGTCAATGTATGAATTGAGTATTACATTTAACTTTAAAATTTTAATCTACAATGATTAAAGTCCTTGGTAAAAGAGATATTGCCACGTGTACAGCCACATGTTTCTTCTTGAATATGATTATAACCTCCACCCAAAAACATTGGTGGTTGGGAAAAAGTTTAGCTTTTTGCCATATAAAATTCAAGTCCCAAAGCCAAATAAAACCTCTTAACCCATTGTCATTTTCTATTCATGAAAGGATTTTTTTTTTATCTTGTCTTCTCATCCCTCTATCAAGAATCAACAACTCATCGCCAGCAATTTCATTGTCATTTCACATCACACCAAACTCAAATCCAGAAATAAGAAAATGGGGACCCCAAACAATAAAATTTTCCACCAAGGTCATCTTCAGGGTTCAAAAAATTCAATACAATCATAACCCAAGTTTTAATTTATTTAGTAATTATATTATTATTATTATTATTATTTTGCCAAGCAGTAAAATTTACTCTAAATAAAGAGAAGCTTGCAATTTGAAAGAGACAGATGAACCTCAAAGCATGTAAGAAATATATATAACAAAATATATTTTATAATATATATAAGCATATAAATGCTATACAAGAAACAGTCAAAACCAACAACTAATAGAAAATGTATAATAACAGAGCAAGCAGCAAAGAAAAAGAAGAAACAAAGATGCCTAAAACTAATAAAACCCTACATGAGTATAATACTCATTCAAGCTAAAAGAAAGAATCTCTCTTCTCAAGGGTTATGTTTCCATCCACCAAAATAAGCATTGTCACTTCTATTGTTCCTGAAAGCACAGCATCCAACAGAGTACACAATGATAAGGAACACAAGGAATATAATGTTCACAACAGCAACCTTCTTCCAATCAGTTTTGATATTGTCTAGCAATCCAGCCTTGCATGAATTGCAGTCAAAGCAGAGTTTATTCGAATCATTGCTCCAAATCTGACAGTCAGGATTTGTAGAATTTGTAGGTGTTGAGGTCCAATTTGTTGGGCTTACATACTGGTAATTACATTCATCTGCTGGTTTACAGCATCCAGACTGCAAAAAAGAACACAGAAATATATCAGAAACCCATATCCAGTGTACTAAAAATTCATACCAAGAATCATAGTATGCTTAGCCTAACAGTAAATGCATACCCAACTCGGGTTATAGACATGATTTCAAGAACCCATCTGCCCAAATAAAAGAATCATGCAATTTAATTTTCTTATCCTAAGAGAATCACACAAGTTCTTCATCATCCATTAAGTTCAAAAAGTGCAAGAATATATGAAGGAAGGTATAAGAAAAAAAAAAAGTGAGATGCTTTCTTTTCTTTTAATCCTGAAATTCTTCAAAGCTATCCCCACATATAAATAAAGTTGAAAAATAGTATGCCCAAAAGTTGAAAAAAACATTAATAATATAATACAAATTCACCAAAAATAATCAGGATTTTTACACAACAGTGATGTTGTCATGAAGAAAAGTAATCTTGCTTTCTAAAAATTTTCAACACTCTAATAAAGTCCACAGTTAGTTAACACCAAGAAAATCAAATTTCTTTCTTTTTCAGTATTTTTATATTTGATGATGAACAAAACTTAAATTAAATGGAATTAAAATCTGCTTTTACTTTATATACTATTTTTTAATTATATTAAATTATTTCAAAATTAAAATTATGAAAAGATTCCTAGCATCCAAACAAAACTTAAGTAATTTTGAATTCAAAAACAAGATCTAAAGGAACACAAGGCAAAATCCAAAACCCATTATTCAATTTTCCATGAAAATAACCGAAAATTAGTCAGATTCAGATTCGCAATACCCAGAATTAAAAATTACCTGAACAGCAGATAAGTGTTCGAGATAAAACTTCGAGACATCATCCCCCAGATATTTGTCGTTAAATTTAGAACAAACTTTACCATCAATCAAACAACTCTTAATCTTATTCCAATTCTTAGTATTATTCACTCTCTTCTGCAACCAATTAGAGTAATCTCCCAATCTATACTCCTTATACCCTCTGTCTGACAAAACCTTTCCAGCCCCTTTATTCGTCACAACGAAAGCAAAGATCGTGAAACAGAACAGTAACACAATAAGAAGGAACATGACGAGTAGGTAAACCCAGAGTAGCCATGACACGCGACAACACGCGCCGATAAGACCAGCCAAAGAAACAAGCATAAGAAAAACGCCAAGAATGATCACCGGCGTGTCAAGAAACTTCTCACATTCGGAGGATCCATGGTTTCTGAGCCAGATCCCAGCGCCAAGAATCGGAATTGAGAGAAGAAAAGTGAGGAAATTGAGAATTCCTACCAAATTGTTGCTTAGACGAAACATGATGAGTGGGCGTTTGGGTAGAGAGAGTGAAAGAGAAAATTTGAAATTGATGAGAAAGATAAGGAATGGTTATGGAATATATGTAGTAGTGGTTGAGTACGGCGGTGAAAAGGGAGAAATTGGGGAGAGGTTACTGAGAAGGTTCTGTTCTGCGTATTGTGGGGTAAGTAATATATATACGCCCTAATAGACGCGTGGTTTTGGTAAGGGAGGTTTGATTTTAAAAACATGTCATTTTAGCGTTGGGTTTTATATTATCTCTTAACGGATAGTCACAGTCAAACGGGGAACGCCGAACACGTAGTTGTGTTTGAGTTTGAGATACTACTCGTTTCTCTATTTCAATTTTCAAAGTTAGGTTTAATCACTAAGATTTGATAAATAAAAATCATTAAAACTCAGTTTGGTATTTTCTTTAATTTAGGATGCTCAGAAAAATTAATTTTTTGTTAAGAATTAAAAAAACAAGTGTCATTCCACTCTTCAAAATTGAAATTTTTTTGTTTTGGTTGATTATAAAATAAATAATTATGAGTTTCGTCTTTATTTGTAATATTAATAAAAATTTTGAAAATTATTTTTTAACATTAAAGATGAGAAATTTAATATTGGTGAGATTTGAATTTCGATGTCTATTTTTAAAGTAGTTTCGCATTATCATTAAACAAATATACCAGTTAAAATTTTGAAAATTATTAGTTATAATTTAAATTTAAATTTTTTAATACATAAAAATATTGAAAACATTTGAATTTTTAAGACATACTTAATCATTAAATTATTTATATATATTACACTAATATCAAATTTTCATACATTTCAAATTTTCATAATAAGTTGCAATTGCAAGCACCTTTTGAAATACATCGTGTGCAAGAATTCAATATTTCTTAATGTTCATAATAAATTTTCCTTAATGTTACTTATATAGTGACAAACTAAACTATTATCCGCACGATGCCGCGAGATTTTTTATTTTGTTTTTATTATAATACTATATTTATTCAATTTGTGTGTTTCTTAATTAAATTATTTTGGATAAATAATTTAATATAGTAGATATGGATTAAAAATTAAATATAATTATGAATATTATGCTTCTTATGATAATGTTCAAAATATATTACATATCAATATCTTTATAATAAAAGCCTTATTTATATGAATAGTTTAATGTAATAATATGCATTAAAAATTAAACATAGTTATAAATATAATAATTTTTTATGATAATGTTCAGAATATATATTATTAACGTTGTCCTAAGCATAATAATTTTTCAAAAATAAATTGTCTAAATATATTCATAATATATATTATTAACATGGTCCTAAACAATTAACATGAAATATATAGCATAAATAATAATATTATTATTTATTGGAAAAAAAAAAGACTAATGCTTGTAAAATAGAATAATTATGTGAGTCAATATTTTAAAGCTCACGATTTGAATGTACTAAAAATTTCATTTTAGAAATAATGAAAAGGATCTTAATTTTTATAAATAATAAAAGAACTTAATATCATCAATATATATATTTTAAACATTGTATAAAATTATGACATATATATCATATGATACACAATGTTCTAGAATTTTAAAATATATTATATTCTATTAATAAAAATTAAATTAATAATCTGTAGAATATTTTATTTTTAAATTTTTATATGATGATATGTACATTTTTTAATATTTTGACCAACAGTTAGCACTGCTAATAATTAGGTAGTTTCAAGTCTGCTAATATAATTGCACATACAGATAACATGACAATAGAGCAACATATGAAGGACACTAGGACAATAATATTGAAATTCAAGTAACGGGATGGAGATGATTTGACAACAATTGAGAGTTTACAAATATCTTCATATACAAGACATCTTTGAAATCTAGCATAGTTTGAAATTTTTATTTAGTTATAGATTAAAATATTATAATTTGTTATTTTGTGGATAATTAAATGAATTTTTTTTTCAAAATTACAGATTATAATACTTTAATTGATTTAAATAGAGATTATCCACAATATGAGAATGATTTTCTTTTATATTATGATATTTTAATTGATTTATATAATAATTCAGATAATTAATTTAAAATTTTCATGTTTTGACACGTGTCATCTTTAATCGTTCAGCGTCTACTGATTTAGTACACAAATATATATGAGAATGATTTTCTTTTATATTATGATATTTTAATTGATTTATATAATAATTCAGATAATTAATTTAAAATTTTCATATTTTGACACATGTCAGCTTTAATTGTTCAACGTCTACTGATTTAGTATATAGTATAAATAGATTCTTATGGATGATTTAGACTCTATGGTGTAGTGAGTTTTTTTATTTTTCATTTTATGTTTAAAAATATTATTTGAAATAATTGAAAAGTAGAAAAAAAAATGTAATTATTTTTTCATATATAGAAAGAGTTATATTTACTTTATTTATTTATTTATTTTTTTTTTTTTTGTCAAAGATAGAATTCAATATTCACATGTATTTACATCAAATTCATATAAATAATACAACCCAATTTAAGTGGAGGACATGTCCAAATACATATGCAATGCAAATTACAAATCACAACCAAATTATCAAATAATACCCACACTTTCAATATGGGTGAGGTTTGAACTTAGAGACCTTTTGATTTCAGGACCTCAATTTTACTAATATCATTGGTAAGTTAATTAAATTATAATTTTATGTGTTTGAGATAAATTTTAAAGCGATAAAATTCATTTAAATTTTATTGTTTGAAATTATTAAAAATTAAAAAAATATAATTATTTCCTCATTTTATCTTTAAATAAAAAGAGTCATGATTAATTTAAATAAAAGTATTTTGAATTTTTAATAGTGTGCTTCATTAAATGAATTAAATTATTGCAAAATCTTTTCATTTTGAAATAATTTCATTTATTTAAAAATGATTATTTTTTTAACTTAAAAAAATAAATTATATTAGTTACATTTTTCCAAACATAAGAATTAGCAAAAAAAAAAATTAATTAAATTAAATTATTGCAATTTGAGTTTGAGGGTAATGAGAAAACAAAGAAAATACTATTGGATATGGCATTATTATATAAGTATATAACTAAGAGCTTGTAGCCACAACAGAGTATATAACATTTTGAATATTTATTATATTTATTATTGTCGTATTAAAATTTTGATATCAATTATATCCTTAATTTTCTTAAGATAGATTGTGGCTTGATGAAATACAATACTTAAAAAATAATAATAATAAATAAATAATATAAAATATAAAATAAAAAAAATAAAAAATAAAAAAAACAATGGAGAAGAATCACATTTTAGAAATAAATTTAACTAAATTTAATGGCTTCCCGACCTACAAGAGCTTCATATTTGGCGAAAAGAAAAAGAAACAGAAAAAGAAAAAAGACCTGCAAGAGCTTCATATGGTTTGACTTTATATGTATATATAATTTTTAAGAAAAAAAGGAACATTATTAGAATTTAAATCAGAACATCTTACACTACAAAATTAGTTTTTTTTTAAATTATTATTAAAGTAGTTACTCGACTTCTATGATAAAATTCAAACTATTAGTTTAAAAATAATGAAATTGACTTAGTTTTAATTACTTTTTTTTTTTAAAAAGTTTGTGGAGGGAGTTTCAAACAGAAAAGGAAATAATTCAACCTTTAGAGCTTATTTAATAATAATGTTGGTGTTGGTTTTGGTTTTGGTTATCCAATTTACAATGAAAATTATATTATTAAATTGTACTTATTTTTGCAATTTATTATTTAATTAAAAGATAAAAATATATTGCCACTAGAAATTAAAAAACCATAAATATAGTTTTTACTTTTTTAATATATATATATATATGATCAAAAAGTAACCTGCTTAAACTAGTAGTACACATACCCATAGGGATCTCTATTCTCCCATATATAAAGGTAACTTTTATATCACATTCAATATATTTTTTCACTACTCTTTCTCTAATTTGAGCGTCGGAGCCTCCTCGCCAAGACAGCCCTGAGGGGTTCCTGATCTCTTTGTCTCTTGCTTGTATGTCCTACCTTTCACTAGACCTCTCATTTACGCTAGCAGGTAAGATTTATTCTTATCAGAATGACGTCGTCTGTAGGGATCGACATAGTAAAGTCGTGTTTCAAACTTAATATTTTCACCGGATTTAACATTTTCGGTCATTTTAATTTTTTTTTTTGTTATCACCAAAATTGATCCAACAAATTTGGATTCATCTATCACAAAAAAGGATCACCAGAAGATTAAAAAAAAAAAAAAAAAAAAAAAAAAAAAAAAAAGAAGGCAAAGCAGTAGAAAAATCGAGAAGAGAGAAACGGGAGAGAGGAGAAAGAAAAGTCACCGAATCTACCGCTTCGCAGTTCGTCCGTCTCAGGTCATCAAAACACGACACCGCCTCTACCAGTGCCAAGCCCATACGCCTGCAACCTCAACAACACCAAAATCGAAGAAAACGGCCGGCGAAAACCACCGCAATCACGGCCCAAAGCTCCGCCAGTGCGCGAGCTTCTAAGCAATTTTTTGACCGATCCACAGCTCCTTTCTTAGATATTTTTACATGGTTAAGATCCTCTCTTCCACATCTCCATTTTAGTACTAGTTATGCCGCTGATCTGTCACCCAAAAGGTAGATCGAAAAATCGACCACCAAAGGTTCCAAGGCCATTTTCGGCCAAATACTGGCGAGTTAGAGCGAGTGGCCTACATTTCTGAAATTCTGGCTTCAAGACGCTCCTAGTGGTATCTTTCTCATCTCTAGATGCTGCTCCAGCAAGTCTCCAGTCACCGGCTAGTAACCACGTGAAGGCGAGTGGGCCCCACAAGCCGACGAGACTCGAAAAATCCAGAAATTTGCATTTCGCGCGTACATCGTGAATTAGAAGCCCGTTCGTCGAAATTTCATCCCGAACACGCATTCAAATACCACAAATCAATTAGTCGGACTGTGAAAAAGCTACTTTTTCGGTTCATAATGCATCTCTATGGATCCGAACAATCTTTGAGGTCGATCGCGCCATTCCATATATGTTTTTAATATTTTACATACTTTAAATTTAATTTTGCAATATTAATTGTTTGAATAAAATGCAAATATGCATATTTTAGCATGAATAAATTATCTGCTATGATCATGCAACATAAAATGCTATGTCATATCTGAGAATGACATTCGTGATTAATTGTGCATATCAAATGTCATTTTACATACAATTTATTGCTTAAAAATAGAAATTTATATTGAAAGCATGTTATTTTCCTAAAATATATTCTAAGTGAATCTATTATTTTTGCGGGGGAGTAAGAGTCCCTCAAAATGCATAAAATTACTTATTTTGAGCATGTAGAATAACTTTTCATTTTAGAGTTAAATTCTTTAAATTATTTGAGCTCAATATTATCATTGCTACTGAAAAATTGTCAAATAAGGCAAAAGTTTATTATATGTGTTATTTACAAACATTCAGAGAAGTCTTTAGATGACAAGATCAATCTGCCTTATTAAGGCAAGGCCAAAACCCTCGTCAAGGTGAGGCCAAAAGACCTCATCAAGGTGAGGCGCCTCATCAAGGTGAGGTATTATCTTCGTTAAGGCGAAGTGAAAGCCCTTGTTAAGGCAAGGCGAAAACCCTTGTCTAGATGAGGCCAAAAGACCTCATCAAGGTGAGGTATTATCTTCGTCAAGGCAAAGCCAAAGCCCTTGTTAAGGTAAGGCCAAAGCCCTCGTCTAGGCGAGGCCAAAGGACCTCATCAAGGTGAGGTATTATATTTGTCAAGGCAAA